>JAVTVY010027611.1:0-10239 GCA_036873755.1 Hanleya hanleyi
ACGATCAGACAGTACTTTCACTTTTGACCTTTGAAATGACACCCAATGAGTCTGAAAAACATCAGAAACGTATTGAAATTTGTGGTGAATATGTTGTTTTTGATTATATTGAAAACGGTGTCTAATCTTTGATAAATTCGAGTTCAAAATTGGGATTTGCCAGCCAAAATTCTCCTAGCGAGAGCGACCTATGACGTCCCAGGTTTAAGACAGAGCGGGAAAGAAAGCACTCAGCATGCAAACTATGACAGCCGCTCCAATTCCTTTGAAAATTGAAACGATAGGGTTCAATCATTTTCTGATCATATGATGAACTACAATCATAGCTATCAAAGTGTAGATGAAATATCAGGAATAAACATCCATACATATGTAACAATATTGTCGTATCAATTTGGATCATGCAGGGGAACCCAGGTACGTGAAAATTCGATCCTAATCAGAGAAAGAACTCTCGGATGACCAACCAAATTTTTGTTGAGTATAGGTGGACGGTGTACCGGGGCGAATATACGCTCATGTCATATTTATGGATTATGAGCACGGAATGGAAGATTTATTATAAATTAAACCGCCGGGTGGTAGTGCTGGCCAGTTGTGGAGAAACCCTCCCCAACAATTTGTTCTGTTCTGAAGAGAAGGATGTTAATTCATTACCGATCACCATGCTTCGTTTAAATTGCGGTAACTGACCAGATTATAGCGATGACGGGCGTAAGAGACTTGCGCAACAATTTAATTCTGACCGAGAAAAGTGTAAAAGGTTTTTTTCAGTGCACGACTTTGCAACTACATGAATTCTGCACACAATTCCATCTCTAGGAGTTATTTACCTGTGTAATCGTTCGTAGTTAGTAAAGTGTAATAAATGAATGTCGTGTCTTTGAGAAAAGTGAAATGCGTACCGGTATTTACGAGATTGTATATTGTTTTATACTGTGCTCCCAAGGCGGACCACACGGACCACGCGTGGACTCCTCCAGAACCTGCCGCCTGCACAAGTAGTAGTATATGGTGATTTAAAGCCAGGTTTTGCCGGGGGAAGTAACTCTTGCATCCACCAGAGGGCGTCACCAGCTCAAGAGACCAAAAACTACCTCCGAACACAGAAGAGTTCCAATTTTTGCAGGTCACAGCACAGGTCAAATGGTTACCATGGTGACGTCACTTCCGATCTCTATGTGGTATGTATTCCTCCGCGGTGATGCGGTCTGGCGGTGATGCGGTCTGCCTCCGCGGAGAGAAAGTAGTCCCACGGGGAAAATGCATGGAATGCATGTATGGACCCTGGGATGTACAGGTACTTACATGTACTGACCTTCAACATCCTGGACCTTTTTAACATCCGGATGACGTCATGCGTGACGTCACTTCCGGTGTGACTCCATCGCGCGCGGCCTTGGAGCGGGGTTTCCCAGTGTGGGGTTTATCCCGGGCCTGACCGCCAGCAGCGCGCGGATTATCCGGCCGCACGCCTGGCTCCAGAATAATTGTACCAATAATATCATGTAAACATGAACAGTTGTGTACCAATAATATCATGTAATTTTCCCCTCTGGATTGCGTCGTATTGTGAATCAGTCTTATAATATAAACAAATACGTGGGGAGCCGGGGGATAATTCTCCAGGCGGCTGCATGGTTCCGTTGGATCGAGTGAGGCTCTCTTCAGTCATGTCATGGGTGTTTTCACAGAATAAATAAATAAATAGATAAATAAAAAACGGAACACGGACTCGTACAATATACAATATACGGGGAAATGCCTGTATGGGTATAGCCCCATACTGGCTATATGGCGGGGTTGGGGGGGGTTTGTTTACATCTACTCCTGTTTTTTTTTTACCTCCAATATTTCTTCTTGTGTACAATCCCGCCAGGATATGAAAGTCTACATATTATACTAAATTGTCTTGAAGTGTGAAGTTTCCAGATGCAGATATAAGCGGAGAATTTTTTTGTTTCTGACAAAAACATTCATTTGGCACAATCTGTGCCAGTGCGCGCCAATTTCAGCCGCAGAAAACGTCATATTTCACAACTTTCGGGACATTTTCAGTACCCATAACTTATGAAACTGAAAATTATGAGTCATTAGCGTGTTCCTGCTAACAATCATTTCACATTTCTTGAACTGATTCACGCTTTACTGCGTCATCAACACCCTTGGTCATATTGGTTCAGACAATTTCGTTCGCTGGGAACAAAGAACCCGTGTAGTTATAATTTGAGAACAGCCAACATGAGTTTGTGTGTGATAGAATTATAGCTTACGTTTATTGCGGCTACGTCCTTTGAATTTCACGCAGAAATTAGCGATTTTTGCCAAGTCATACCCTCACGATATTACGGTAAACTACCATGTTGATATTCCAGTCATGACGTCATTTACCGGGAACCCCCTTATAGCAAAAAATAGATGTTTACGTAGTGCTGGGTGGTATATTATCGTTGGGTTGGCCTGTGTGGATTTAGCATGTTTTTATGATGGGATTAGCACAATAATTAAAAAAAAATAAAATCAAAACATACAACTCCGGTTGAATTTAACATCCTTGTAAAGCAACACTGGCCTGTGGTGTAGTGGAAATGCACCGAGCTGTTGATCGAGAACACTTTTTTTTACTATGATTGTTTTTCCTTAGTATTATTTTATTTTTTGAAAGAAAAAGGTATTAATTTTTACCAATAACTATTTTTACATTCATATATGTTAACATAATAATATATATATATATAACTCGGTTTTCAGATTCGAGTTGTGATGCTACTGTATCAAAATGTAGAAACTCACGATGTGGAGCTTGTATCCATATAATCGAAGGGCCGAGTTTTAAATTTGAAAATCGGCGAACCAACTTCCAGGTTAAATTCAACATGTCATGTGAATCAAAATTTGTTATTTATGCCCTGGTCTGCCAAAATTGTGGTAAACAATACATCGGGCAGACTACAGACCTCCGAAACAGATTGACTCTTCACAGACAACATATTAACAATGGAAGGTACTGTGTCTTGCCTGTTAGCAAACACATTAGAGAATGTTCGTTACACCTTAAACCGCCCTTCAAAGTTTTCCCGTTTTATCAAGTAGCAGAAGGCCTCTGTCCATCGTTAAACGGAAATCATAGACCCTAAGCATGGAGCTAATATATTAGCTCCATAACCATAGTATATGCTTCATTTTATGTTTAATTGTTAACATTGTTACATGTATATTTAAGAATATCTGCTTATCTTTGTTATCTATTGATAAAACTACCATATATAAACCATCATTGATTGAGTACTTAACTACCTGTAATTAAGTCCTTTTGTATTACATGTTGATATATGTATTGTTACCGTGGTCAACTATCAAATATCTGGCCACAACATATACATATAAGGATCTATCACATTTACATTGTGTTTTAATACCGCATTGTTAAATACTCGTCACTAGCAATGATTTGTTATAACTTGTTATATACTGTAACCGTTGTCGAGCAACGCCAAACATAAGAATGCTTAAATATTGAATGTATGCCATTGTAATATCATTCCTTGACAAGAACTCATGTTCGAAACTGCAGCAGTAGGAATATAATGACGTCGTCAACTAAGAAGGCGACTTGTTATTTTTTCACTCTATACTCTCTACATCTGAATCGTTCACCATTATTCCTATATATATATATCTATATATGTCGAGTGATTTTTAATATATCTAAAATATGACACGTAGAACCAATATAATATTTTGATGTAATATCACCTGCGTGCGACTGGATAACCCGCGCACTTCCGGCGCCTCATCTGTGACGTCATCGGTGACGTCATCAGTAGGAGTAGTAGCCAAAGTGGGCGTTTTTGGGAGAGTGAAGGAAGGATTAGTAATATTAAAGCGCATTTCGAGCCCTATTGACCTTGCTGCGCAATGAGTGTATGCGCGCGTGTGAGTGAGTGAGTGAGTGAGTGAGTGAGTGAGTGAGTGAGTGAGTGAGCGAGCGAGCAAGCGAGTGGGATCCGACTGGACTAATGTATCGTCCGTTTCATCATTTTGCGCATGCGCAGTCTGACCGTAGTGGATTTGTGGAGGTTTGTTGAGTGATTGAGGGACCATCTCTGGTCAAATGGACCATGTGGGGTATCAGTGTCAAACTTTCGCGGGTCAGACTGGCTTGTTTTCATTGGAAGTCGCGCAGTCTACGCATGCGCAGTTGGCCAGTGGGTTTTGCCTTTCGTTCCTCCGTCATCCATCCGGGTACTGTGGTTTTACATCCGGGTTTTTCCATGTTTACTGACACGTGACCGGAACCGGAAGTTGTCACAAGACAGGTGGCGCTCCAACGCCAGGTGGTGGTGGTAGCTCCCGTGGGGTGGAGCTCGGAGCTCGGAGCTCCGGAGCTGGGAGCTCTTGTAGTGAGAGCTCCCGCGTGGCAGAGCTCTTGGATCGAAGCTCTTGGAGCTCAAAGCCTGTGGAGCGCAGTGCTCGGAAGTGACGTCATCAGTGGGAGTAGTAGCAAACGTGGGCGTTTTTGGGGGTGTGTGGAGGTGTTTGGGGTAGAGATGGACCGCTATGGGTCCCGTGAGGTGCGTCATTTTGTAGCTTTCGGGGTATAGACCCCGATTTGAGGGATGTTCGCATCATCTGTGACGTCATCAGTACGAGTAGTAGGGAAAGTGGGCTTTTTGGGAGAGTGCAGGAAGGATTATTAGAATAAAAGCGCATTTCGAGCCCTATTGACCTTGCGGCGCAATGCACAATGAGTGTATGCGCGCGTGTGAGTGAGTGAGTGAGTGAGTGAGTGAGTGAGGCGTCCTAACGCACTAACGACGGTGGGTGAGTGAGTGAGATCCGACTGGACTAATGTATCGTCCGTTTTCATCATTTTGCGTATGGTGACCGGAAGTTGTCACAAGACAGGTGGCGTCCCTGCGCTACTCCGAAGTGACGTCATCGTGCGCAGGCGCACACACACATACCTGGTGCACCCTGTACCCTATAGCCCGTAGAGCATAGGGTACACCAGGGTGCGGGTGCACCAGGTATATGTGTGTGCGCCTGCGTACGATGACGTCACTTTATTTTTTTACTATTATTATTGTGCTAATCCCGTCATAAAAAAAACATGCTAAATCCACACAGGCCAACCCAACGATAATATACCACCCAGCACTAGGTAAACATCTATTTTTTGCTATAAGGGGGTTCCCGGTAAATGACGTCATGACTGGGATATCAACATGGTAGTTTACCGTAATGTTGTGAGGGTATGACTTGGCAAAAAACCGCTAATTTCTGCGTGAAATTCAAAGGACGTAGCCGGAATAAACGTAACCTATAATTCTATCACACACAAACTCATGTTGGCTGTTCTCAAATTATATCTACACGCGTTCTTTGTTCCCAGCGAACGAAATTGTCTGAACCAAAATGTCCAAGGGTGTTGATGACGCAGTAAAGCGTGAATCGCCGATCAGTTCAAGAAATGTGAAATATCTTCGTAAATCTCCATGGTTGACATTAAATGATTGTTAGCAGGAACACGCTAATGACTCATAATTTTCAGTTTCATAACGTTTTCTGCGGCTGAAATTGGCGCGCGCTGCCACAGAATGTGCCAATGTTTTTGTCAGAAAAAAAAAAAAAATCTCCACTTATATCTGCATCTGGAAGCTTCACACTCCAAGACAATTTAGTATAATATGTAGACTTTCATATCCTGGCGGGATTGTACACAAGAAGAGATATACTATAGCCAGTATGGGGTTATACCCATACAGGAATTTCCCCGTATATTGTACGAGTGCGTGTTCCGCTTTTTATTTATTTATTTATTTATTCTGTGAAAACACCCATGACATGACTGAAGAGAGCCTCACTCGATCCAATGGAACCATGCAGCCGCCTGGAGAATTATCCCCCGGCTCCCCACGTATTTGTTTATATTATAAGACTGATTCACAATACGACGCAATCCAGAGGGGAAAATTACATGATATTATTGGTACACAATTGTTCGTGTTTACATGATATTATTGGTACAATTATTCTGGAGCCAGGCGTGCGGCATGATAATCCGCGCGCTGCGGGCGGCCGGGCCCGGGAAAAAACTCCCACTGGGAAACCCCGCTCCAAGGTCACGCGCGATGGAGTCACACCGGAAGTGACGTCACACGACGTCATCCGGATGTTGAAAAGGTTCAGGATGTTGAAGGTCAGTACATGTAAGTACATGTACATCCCGGGGTCCATACATGCATTCCATGCATTTTCCCCGTGGGACTACTTTCTCTCCGCTGAGGCAGACCGCATCACCGCGGAGGAATACATGCCACATAGAGATCGGAAGTGACGTCACCATGGCAACCATTTGACCTGTGCTGTGACCTGCAAAAATTGGAACTCTTCTGTGTTCGGCAGGTAGCTTTTGGTCTCTTGAGCTGGTGGCGCTCTCTGGTGGATGCAAGAGTTACCTCTCCCGGCAAAACCTGGCTTTAAATCATCTTATACTACTACTTGCACAGCTGTCGGGCAAGCTCTGGGCTGGCAATCAATTGACACAGTTTTACGGCGTTGCACTTGCATATGCTATACTTTTCTTCATGTATATTATGTCTTAGTACTTTGTAGTTTGGGCTACGGATCAATGAGACGGGCCCTATTTCAGAGCCAGGAAACGGTCTGTATGTTATATAAACTCGTCCAGTTCTGTCAAATGGTCTCTCGCAGGGATCAGTCTGCCGTTTTCTACCCTACGAGTATATTTAGATTAGGATTTAAAAAACAGTCGACAGTTCTTTATAACATGGGGCCGGTCTTACAAAGCTTGCGTAAGCTTACGTTCGACGTAGGTGCCATTGTGTAATACCTTCAACATGGGTACGTTGCCATGGAGGTTACGCCATTGTGACATATACCTTCAACATACATACGTTACCATGGAGGTTACGTCATTGTGACATATACCTTCAACATACGTACGTCACCATGGAGGTTACGTCATTGTGACATATACCTTCAACATACGTACATCACCATAGAGGTTACGTCATTGTGACACATACCTTCAACATACGTACGTTACCATGGAGGTTACGTCATTGTGACATATACCTTCAACATACGTACGTCACATGGAGGATACGTAATACGTAAGTTACGCACGCTTTGTAAGACCAGCCCCAGGCTCCGGTACAGGTAATACAGCTGCTGACGCGAAAGCTGAAAAGTGGAAATAGAGAGAGAAAGATCGGCAACATTTTGTCTTTATATATATAGATTGGTGAGATATGAAAAAAAAGATATATGGTGGGGAAAGGTTATCATATAGATCATATACCAACATAATACATTGTGTCCATGAGATTCAATGCAATAAGTAGACGTCTCCCCAAAATACATAATTCTTCACTATTTGCCAGATTGTATGCGAGATTTCAGACAAGGGACTCATCTGCATATTCCAGGTAAAATTCTTATCCAATGTTAAGCCATATTTTTTTTACATATTTTTCAAGCAATTGCCGTAACAGGGATAAATTCGTGTGACAAACAGACACACACTTTGATCCAAATTTCATACATTTTCGGAGGAAAATTTGGAAAAATATCAGATTCGACTTTGGGACAAAGTAAAATTGGGTTAGTCATTCATGATGTCCATAGAACAAATGTGCCAAATTAACGCAAATTTGATCAGTGGGTTTTTGAAATATCAACCAGAACAGACAATCAGCGACCCGCTTACAAGTGATATGAATAGATTCGCTAAAAGAATTACAGAAATAGCAACAGATTTGAATCCCGGGTATAAATACATTTTCATTACCGGTTGTAATAAGAAGTGGGCTTAACTACTGAGGAAGCTACGATTAGCATGTTAATGTGAAAGGATATATCAATCATTTGCTACTGATTGGGTAGTGAGATGATTACAATTTCAGCATCGTTAACTATCCCTATCTCGACAGATATATGCCAGAGGGACATATGGCGTATACATATCTCGCCTAGTAGCATTTGCTAGATCCGGTGTTAATCCTATCTGGCCTGGGCGATTTGGGGTGTACCAAAGCCTGGGGGGGAGCGAATATATATTTTTGTTATCGCTAAGGCTAGAGGGCTGAAACTTACCACACTACATCTTTGGGTCAAGCCTACCAAGAAAATGTAAAAAAAATGCAAGATGGCCGCCACGATGACGTCACTGTGATGTCATTTTCGAAAAGAGCATTTTTGGACGATTTTTCGGTCAAAATCTTCGATTTTTTTCTTTTTTTCTCCGCAAAAACTGCATGATAAATTAGTAAATAATAATCTGATATGAAATGAAATAAGTTTTACCCACTTTTCCGTACAAAAAAGCAAAACATTTGAAGAAATATGACGAAAACATCACTTTTTCTGGTACCCCAATTGGACGCCATTTTGAATTTACCCATGATCCTCTGCTCGTGAGGTCATGCCAATAGGTTAAAATTGACCCCAGTATGATAAACTATAACGTCACGAAGTTTCAGCTCTCCATTTTTTGGCGTTGCGGTGATATCGCAGAAAGTTGGAAGGGAGGGAGAGAGAACAAATCAGGGGGTGTTTTTGGTGATACCAAGACATCTGGTTTCAGTAAAACGCATAGAGCTAAAGCGATCAACGCGAAAATGGGTACACATAATCAATATATCGGGGACTATCTGAAAAGTTGCTCCGTGAAACAAAATGGCCGCCAGCGGTCAATCAAACAGGCCAGGTTGGATGGGGAAAGTGACGAAATATATGTTATTTGCTTCTAGGTTTGGCCGCCATCTTGAGTTTTGTCAGAAACAGAACACATCTTGTGCAGGTTTTAACTCTGGGACTACGGGAGGTACAGTCTTTGCAGTTTGTTGCATTATATTGTCCAGGAGCAGCTCTTTCGGAAGTATGCCAGTCTTTCCGCGTAGCTTCAATAGTTTTCCTGCTATTTTCAAATGTAACTCACCAAAATTTGCGAGATGACGGATTGTTCTTCAGTGATAACTATGTAGGTTAGATCTAAAAGGAAGCAATGACGTCACTTCCAGCAAAGGTAGATCGATAAAGGTAGGTCGATTTTCGTGGTAAAATTATCCCGCACTAAATGCTCAGTTGTTTTATTATTGGATAATATCATAGCTAACTTTGATTGTGTTCCGTTTACATAGTATGTCTCGATATATTACTGAAAATAATGCACCCAAATTTATGAATTGACGGGAAAAGTGCCGTCCGTTGACCCCTTTACGTAACCTCTGCCAAAGAAGAGACTTGTTTTTCATTTGTTTCTGCCACTGTTGTGACGGATAATAAATACAGGCCTGTGGCAGGTGTTTGGAGTATGAGTTTGATTTCTCTGAGTTTGGTTTTAGCTCGGAACTATTTGGTGCCCGTGCACCTCTTTCCCAAAGCCGAGAAAAAACCCAAAAGTATTACGTCATTTGTACGAGCGCGCGTTATTCAAAATCTAGCTCAGCGAAACCTGTCCAGATGCTTGTCATGTTGCAGCACAAACGTTCGTCAAGTTGTAGCAATTGAATAAAGTACTTCTTGCCGGAACATGGAAGTCTAGACCTCCCTCGGAAGAGTAGGGAATGGGCAAGATACAATTAAGTTAACATGACAGTCAGTGCTGGTCCGAGGGCTGGAACAACACAAGCACCGTCAACTTAGGGCCGTACGTTAGGCCCCATCGTGAAATCGTGCGATATAGCTGACAACTCTGCACAGGTTATATATATGCACCAGGCAATATTTGTCTGGTGCTTGATGTAAAGAAAGGGATACAAGTGCACGTTCCTAAATTATACCAAAAGAATAAATTCACTTATACATTTAAAGAATACAAGAGCATAACCCATTTGAAAATGTGAATACATGACACAAACAAGACTCAAATGAAAAACAAATATAGAATAAAAAATAAATATAGACTATTTTATAGGTTTTTCATTTTCATTCAGGTCTCGATTATCTTCCTTTATTCGCATCTGCTATTATCGCGTTCACTACTTGGACATCGACCGTTTCAACTTGGATGGCCCACGGTTATTTCCACAAAGACAGAAATTTCGACAGAATTGTTCAATATGCACGTTACAGTAGCCAAAAATTGAGTTTTGTTTAGGAATTCAGAAATCATAACTTCTTTATTAGGGGACCAAACTGGAAGATTCTCCATTGCCTGCGATGGCGCATGGAATCCGAGTATTGTAGCTTGCTGTTATATTTCTTCATTAT
>JAVTVY010027612.1:0-11145 GCA_036873755.1 Hanleya hanleyi
CACCGCGGTGCGGTGGAAACCTTTGCGCGCCGGGGTCAAAGGTCAGTTCCGGTCACCTTTAGCGACGTACACCAAACAGAAGCGAGTATTTAAAATCCGTCACAGAGCTCTCGTCCAATCAGAAGCGAGTATTTTGACCCGGTGCATTATGGGACATATCCAAGATGGCGGTTCCAAAATGGCGGATCCAACATGGCGGCTCCAAAATGGCGGCGTATGAGAGCTTCTGGACATGGACCTGATAGAAGTCCGGAATGGTGGAACATTCGTAAACATTCGGGCACTTTTACATCGGGGACTTTTACATCCGAAGAGACACGGAAGTGCCCGAACATGATATCAGCTAGCGTGCTATAAAAGGGAAGCGGTCTGGCCGTTTCATCAGACACTCTGTCAACCACCAAGATGTTCACTTGTACTACGTGCTCGAAATCATTCACTCGTCTGCACGACTTGCGCCGCCATGAGGCTACCAAGCACGAAGGAACCGCCCGGTATAACTGTACGATATGTACACTGTCGTTTCAGCGCCCGGATCATTTACAGCGCCACACACGTGCACGCCATGAAGTACCCAAGCGTTCCATGCGAAGAATGTGGTCGGCTTTTCAAACTGACCAGTCAGTTGCTGCGACACCAACGCACACGACACCCTGTTCCGCAGCCACGTTTGCAGATAGAAGAGCCCGTAGGCATCAATATCGAAACAGGGGGAACTCCCACCCATCGCACGAGGGCCGATGATGATGTCGCCCTAATTCAACAGTCAAATTCCGACGACAAGACCTTGGGCCAGATTTTGTACGACGTGGAGGGCAAAGTACACTTCGTGGACGAAGCCATAAATGTTCCCAGCGATCTGTTACACGAAGACCATCCAGTGAGTGACATTTATCGGCGCCATTGGCCCATGATCCGGCACTGTTTCTACCGTCATCGCCCTATTCAAGATATCTACAATTTCCGACTGACCGACCTCGCCCGTCTACGTAGCTACGTAGAAGCCATCTTCAAAGATCAAAACTACGGCCTTCAAATTGAATCTGGCGTTTGGTTATGTGCTGCAGCATAAAGAGACAGTCCAAGTCCGATATTTTTACCCGAGCAGTAACATCCGGGTATTTGACCAACCGTTTACCATCATTAACCGAGTGTCGCTAGAGACGATGCTGGAGAAACTGGACACCGTGGATCCCTTGGAATGGGCCCAACAACAACGCCCCAACACCAAGTGGACAGTGGAGAGTGTGACCAATGTTACGTTTTTCGTTACCAAGCTGACCGACCACTCCCATCGGCTGAATGCGTCACTCATGCACTGATGAATACCATAACATGCCGTACATACTCTATATGTCTACATGTTGATCGTTGACGGTACGGAGGTGACCGAAGAGACACGGATGTTACCGAAGATGTCACGGCTCGGCCCTCGACTTGGGGATAGTTGAACTGAGTGTGCTAAAAAATAGATCACCAGCTAGCGTGCTATAAAAGGGAAGCGGCCTGGACGTTTCATCAGACACTCTGTCAACCACCAAGATGTTCACTTGCACAACTTGCCAGAAGCTGTTTACTCGTCTAGATAATTTACGACGCCACGAGGCCTCCACCCACAACGATGCTCGGTATACTTGTACAACCTGCGCACGGTCATTCAATCGGGAGGATCATTTACTGTGCCACGAACGCTCATTCCACGAGGGCGCGACGGAACAATGTAACGGTTGTGGTCAACTCTTCAAACGACACAGTCAGTTGCTGCGACACCAATGGTTGATTCATGCCCCGGTACCATGGCATGTGCGACAACTTCCTACTGAGGAGGAGCCGCGGAAGGTCAGACCTAGTGAAGATGAGCCCGGGGAGACGAATGCCACTGGTGATGCGATGAAGGAGAGCCCGTCTATACCCACAGTTCAGAGCCTGGATATCCAGCCGGACCCCACCGTTACGGTTTCGAGTCAGACGCCTGACAACATCGAACATTTTCTGGACGAGCCCATAAATGTTCCTAGCGATCTCTTACAGGGCGCCCATCCAGTGAGTGACATCTATCGGCGCCATTGGTCCATGATACGGCACTGTTTCCACCGTCATCGCCCTATTCAAGATATCTACAATTTCCGACTGACCGACCTCGCCCGTCTACGTAGCTACGTAGAAGCCATCTTCAAAGATCAAACGACGGCCTTCAAATTGAATCTGGCGTTTGGTTATGTGCTGCAGCATAAAGAGACAGTCCAAGTCCGATACTTTTACCCGAGCAGTAACATCCAGGTATTTGACCAACCGTTTACCATCATTAACCGAGTGTCGCTAGGGACGATGCTGGAGAAACTGAACACCGTGGATCCCTTGGAATGGGCCCGGTTGCAACGCCCCAACACCAAGTGGACAGTGGACAGTGGACAGTGTGACCAATGTTACGTTCTTCGTGACCAAGCTGACCGACCAACCCATCGGGTGAATGTATTCACCCAGGCACTGATAGATACTCAGAATGCACAAGCAACTATCTGAGGATATGTTGCCTCAACGGTATCCTGGGCTGCCTGATGATGATTAGAATAAACGGTTCAAAGCGAACATGGCCGAAGATGGAACTTTCTGAAATGAAGACTTCTGATTGGACAAGAATACATCTAACGGACAGGAACGAATATGACAGATGCAAATGGTGGCCTCTGATTGGACAAGTCTTCTTGAATTGTAACACCAAGTGGATAGTGGAGATAATGACCAACGTTGCGTTCTTCGTGGTTAAACTGACCACCACCTCCATCGGATGAAAGTATTCACCCATGCACTGATAGATACTCAGAATGCGCAAACAACTATCTGAGGATATGTTGCCTCAACGGTATCCTGGCCTGCCCGACGATGATTAGAATAAACCGTTCAGATGGCACTTTCTGAAATGGAGACTTCTGATTGGACAAGAATACATCTAACGGACAGGAACGAATATGAAACATGCAAATGGCGGCCTCTGATTGGATAAGAATCTTCTTGAATTGTAAATATACCCAACGCGGCTCCCCCAGCGTGGGTATGATGTAACATTGGGGAGAATAAACTATATGAAAAAAACTTCTTGTTGTTGTTGTTCTCTCATGTGTCATCCTTGTTGTTGTTGCTGTTGTTGTTCTCTCTCCGGACTATATCACGGCGTTATGTTAGAGTGTTAAGGTATAACGACGGGCGTTGACGGGCATCACTGCATTTCGAAGAATTAGTGACAATTCCATGGAATATCAGAGCTTCTGAGCTATTTCACCAGGGCGTTGAAGCATTAAGAATGGTGTTAGTGGGCGTTGCTACAAGATGACACCTCACACGGTCCATTTGGACCGCGGATGGTCCATCACTACACCAAATACCTTCCTGCACTGCCCCAAAAGGCCCACTTTCGCTACAACTTGTACTAATGACGTCATCGATGACGTCACAGATGCTGTAAATATCCCTGAAATCGGGGTCTATACTCCGAGAGCTACAACATGACACATCCCATGACGCATTCGCAACGCGGATGGCCCATCTCTACACCAAATACCTTCCTGCACTGCCCCAAAAGGCTCACTTTCGCTAATACTCCTACTGATGACGTCATCGATGACGTCACAGATGACGGGAACATCCCCCAATTCGGAATGTACACCCCGAGAACTACAAAATGACACCTCCCAGGACGCATTCAGACCAAGGATGGTCCATCTCGACCCCAAATACCTTCCTTCACTGCCCCAAAACGGCCACTTTACTTACTACAACCAAATGCGCATGCACAGATTGACGCGACTTGCATTTAAAAACACGCCATTCTGACTCTACCCCACACAAGCTTCACATTGATACCTCACACGACCCATTCGAACCGTGAATAGCCCATCTCAAACCCAAACACACACCCACATAACCCCCAACACGTCTATTTCTATACTACGGCCAGGCTGCGCATGCGCAGAATGCCGCTATTTCAACCCCACACCCAGCGCATCAGATGCTCCTCCACGAGAGCTTCAAAATAAGACCTCACTCGACCCCATTGGACCATTAGGGACTCCCCTAGCTCCCAAAACGTCTAGCGGGACCCATACAGGGTCCAGTTTTCGACACTAGGTGACCACATCCCGATAAAATGGCCAGTTTTCGACACCGGATGTGCCGCCATCTTGAACAAACGTGCCGCCATCTTGGATATGCCCCATAATGCACCGGGTCAAAATACTCGCTTCTGATTGGACGAGAGCTCCGTGGCGGATTTGAAAAACTCGCTTCTGATTGGACGAGAGCTCCGCATTGCGTCTGCGCATGCGCAGAATGATATTACTACCGCACACCCAACCCATCAGATGCCCCTTCACGAATGCTTCGCATGGATACCTCACTCGGCCCCATTGGACCATTAGGGACTCCCCTAGCTCCCGGATTTGAAATACTCGCTTCTGATTGGACGAGAGCTCCGCATTGCGTCTGCGCATGCGCAGAATGATATTCCTACCGCACACCCAACCCATCAGATGCCCTTCACGAATGCTTCACATGGATACCTCACTCGACCCCATTGGACCATTAGGCCATCTCGATCCCAAATACCTTCATGTACTGCCCGAAAATGTCCACTTTCGCTACTACTCGTACCGATGACGTCACCGATGACGCCACAGATGACGCGAACATCCCTCAAATCGGATTGTACACCCCGAGAACTACAAGATGACACCTTCCAGGACGCATTCGAACCGTGAATAGCCCATCTCGATCCCAAATACCTTCATGTACTGCCCGAAAATGACCACTTTACTTAGTACAACCAACTGCGCCTGTGCAGATTGACGCGACTTGCATTCAAAAACACGCCATTCTGACTCTACCCCACACAAGCTTCACTTTGACACCCTCCACGACCCATTCGGACCCATAGCGGTCCATCTCTACCCCAAACACCTTCATGTACTGCCCCCAAATGGCCACTTTACTTAATACAACCAACTGCGCATGCGCAGATTGACGCGACTTGCATTCAAAAACACACCATTCTGACTCTACCCCACACAAGCTTCACTTTGACACCTCACACGCCCCATTCGAACCGTGATTAGCCCATCTCTAACCCAAACACACCCCTACATAGCACCCAAAATGCCTGTTTTCTATACTACGGCCAGACTGCGCATGCGCAGACTATTGAACACGGACGAACCATTAGCCCAGTCGGATGCTCCTGCACGAGAGCTTCAAAATAAGACCTCACTCGACCCCATTGGACCACCAGGGACTCACCTAGACTCCAACATGTCCACCCCGTATGGCCCTATACACCCATAGCCATGCAGTATAGGCCTATGGGCCTACCCAGGCCTTGGTGACTTTTTTCAAAATTTTCACCAATTCGCTCCGCAACCCTACCCATCGTGTTCTAAATGTCGAGACGTGAAAAACGAGACCCCACAACCCTACCGCAAATGTCGAGAAGTGGGTTTCCCAGGGGGACAAACATCGGTCCTATACCCCAGTATGGGAATATACCCCAGTATATTTATATATATATGTCTATATGGGGCTATATCGTCCTTTTTCAAAAATTTTACCGATTCGCACGGGGACACTTCCTATCGTGTTCTACATGACGAGACGAGTAAAACGAGACCCCACAACCCTACCGCAAATGTATAGAAGTACGTTTCCCAGGGGGGACAAACATCGGTTCTATACCCTAGTATGGGACTATATGAGGCTCGGTGACTTTTTTCAAAAATTTCACCGTTTCGCTCCGGGACACTTCTTATCATGTTTGTTTTGACGAGACTAAGAAAACGAGACCCCACAGCCTATACCGCAAATGTGGAGAAGTAGGTTTCCCAGGATGGTCCTATACCTCCCATACCCCATATAGGCATTTTCCCGTAATTTAGAATAAAGTCCGTATTCCATATTTTTTCAGGAAAATTTTTACATACACCCAGCCTGGAACTAGGGGGAGATAACTCTATTGACAGGCGAGCCCCGTTAAGCCCGGCGACCTATATACCACCCATACCCCATATAGGCATTTTCCCAGGTTTTTCGATAAAGTCCGTTTTCCGTTTTTTTTTTCAGGAAAAATTTTACATGCACCCACCCCATTGCCTGAATGCCTCTTCACCTAGGCTTCACATTGATACCTCACACAACTCCATCGACCCATTAGGGCTCCCCTAGCTCCAACACGGCTATTTGCATACCCTTGGGCCACCGCGCATGCGCAGAATGCCGCTATTTCAACCCCACACCCAGTCCATTAGATGCCCCTTCATGAATGCTTCACTTTGATACCTCGCTCGACCCCATCGGTCCACTAGGGGCTCCCCTAGCTCCAAAAAGGCTATTTTCATACCCTTCGGCCACCGCGCATGCGCAGAATGCCGATATTTCAACCCCACACCCAGTCCATCAGATGCCCCTTCACATAAGCTTCACTTTGATACCTTACTCGACCCCATTGGTCCATTAGGAGCTCCCCTAGCTCCAACACGTCTATTTCCATACCCTTGGGCCACCACGCATGCGCAGAATGACCCTAATTCAACCCCACACCCAGCCCATCAGATGCCCCTTCACGAATGCTTCACATCGATACCTCACTCGACCCCATTGGTCCATTAGGGGCTCCTCTAGCTCCAAAACGTCTATTTCCATACCCTTGGGACACCGCGCATGCGCAGAATGCCGATAGTTCAACCCCGCGCCCAGCCCATCAGATGCCCCTTCACATAAGCTTCACCTTGATACCTCACTCGACCCCATTGGACCATTAGGGGCTCCCCTGGCTCCAAAACGGCTATTTTCATACCCTTCGGCCGCCTCGCATGCGCAGAAGCCCGATAGTTCAACCCCACACCCAGCCCATTAGATGCCCCTTCACATAAGCTTCACTTTGATACCTCACTCGACCCCATCGGACCATTTTATCTAGGGACTACTTTTTCTCCGCGGAAGTTTTTTCCCCGAGACCGAATCACCGCAAAAACCGCGGTCAGACCGCATCACCGCGGATGAATACATCCTGAATACATCCCCTGCAGCAATTGGAACTCTCCTGGATTGGAGGTAGCTTTTGGTCTTTCTGCCGGAACTATATTGCATTTGACCTCTGTGACCCTCCCGTGACCTCCCTAATATGCAAATTTCTGAGGTCAAGGGCCCTCCATTTACGCTTTGTATACTACTAACTCATCTCCAGTCATCTGGGATCCTGGACCTTCCGGGGCCTAGGCGGCCCCTGGACCCTCGCCTTATTGTGCTGTCATAGTATAGCTCCCCCGCCCCAAATCTGAAAACTTGTCTACGTCCTTGTAACTGCAGGGGTTCTTTCCTCAATTTCAAAAAAAATTCAAATCTAGTTGATATGCACTCTTAAAATAATTCATGGATTTTGTTCCAGGTTTTGTTCAGGCCATTTGACGACAATTGTGTTTCAAGGATGATTTGTTTTTCTTGAAAATGAGGAAAGAATCTCTGCAGTTAAGAGCAACTTACTCGAACTTCAAGAACTCGTCCTGAATTTTAAGTTCAATCGTCTAGAACGATCGTGGAAATGTCGGACGATTTAAAGAGTGCAGAAGTACTAATATTCTTCAGTCAGTTCTTAGAAAGAGTAGAAAGAACAAAATAACTTCAATTCCATCATAATTTTTTTTCTTTCTTTTTGAGAGTTATGGGACTATCTCTCTCCGCTAAATTGAAAGCTTATAGATCTACACTACAATCTGTCGGGACGTGACAGGTTAAGTAACGGTATACAGTGTTGGACAGCAGTAAATAAAAGGATATTTTCAACGGCCTGGTAAATGTGGTCACATAAGGAGGTATACTGTAAGAACAACTGAAAAACACAAACACATAAAAGCACACAGAAAAGCCACAGACACATACACGCGTAAATCCAATGGGAATAAAGAAATTCAAGACGATGTGGGGGTTGCGTATATTTTTTGGAAGCGAATATATAATTTGTACAGTACAACACAGCGAGTTGCAGACTTTCCGAGAGATAACTTCATAACAGGCATCATTCCAAGCATGGACTAATATTTAACACCATTTAAAAGCTATACGATAATGCAGGATAATCATTATATTCATTTACGCTGACATTTTCTTCATCGACAGTGGCAGAGATCATTCATGAAATGACGGCCTCGCCATACGATACACATCGCAATAGCTGCTCTCTAAGGGTGCACTCCGGAGATTCTTTTATTCGGCATGGAATAGACTATGGGTCCGTTTTTAGGCCACCAGTTGTCGCAAAACCTTCAACCCAAATCACTTATATATATATATTTTCTGAAAGAGCATGATGAAACTATTATTTTAAGATATAACACTGCTATGTTATAGAAAAATTTAACTCGAACATTCTCCTCCATGCTTGCTTCATTTTTCCTAGAAAACCCCTTAAAAATGTCGAAAAATGGTCAAATTAGGCTCAATTTCCAGAAAAATCTGTAAGAGCGATTTCAATTAAACTTCTTACTCACGTTCCCTGGTCCGGTCTCAACTTAAAAAGGCAAAAAAAAAGGGATATTAACCTAACCGTTTTTTGTCAGATTTTCTTCCCGTAAATGAGTCCCGATTTTTAGTCACACCCAAGGGGCATAACTGAGGCAGGACAAACTTTACTCCATGATCCCGATCAGCGTGTAGACGAAGCCAGCACTCGATTTGTACGTACTCGTTTGAAGCGTTGGTAATGCTGAATAGGATGGCATTATAGATATAAGCTATTAAGAAGACAAGAAGAATTATGATGTAGCAGAACAAGGGCAGTCTATCGTATTATGAAATTAGAGAGGGGCCATTACTACGAAACTGCGGAGGCCCACCTAAGCATGCGCAGATCGATTTTGTCCTAAAATACCGGAAGGCGACCGGAAGGGCGACGTCGCGTTTAAACAGAGCGACGTCGCGTCGCGTTCTATCTCTTAACATTATAATAACGCGACGGGAAGGGCGACGGGATGGGCGACGTCGTGAGCGACGTCGCCCATCGCGTCGTGTTGATTAAAGCGACGCGCGACGGGAAGGGCGACGTCGCGTTTAAAAAGGGCGACGTCGACTGACGCTGTACAGTACGATGGGATGGATCTAGAGGCCGTGGGTGACTTTCGCTGGAAAGTCATGTGGGTTGACTTTTGCTGGAAAGTCATTATGCGCATGCGCACTTGGAAAGCAGGTCTGGGGTGGACGTTTTGGGTCTTGGTGAGCCATCCATGGTCCAGATGGACCGTGTAGGGTGCCATATTAGAGCTCTCGTGGGATAGAGTCCGACTGGGGTGGGTTTTTGAAGTCACATCAATCTACGCGGACACAGTCGGAAAGGAGTAGAGAAGGGGTAACTGGAGGTGGGTGTTTTTGGGGTCAGTATTTTTGTTGTGAAGTAAGGTATAGAGTGTGGGTATTTGTTGTTCGCAAATCATTAGATATTGTGTTTGACCATTAATATGATTCAGTCACTGAAAACTGAAACGAATACTGGAATTACCACTTAAAGCCATTTTATTTCTCATAGATTCAACACTTAAGAAATCACACGCGTTTTTGTCCCAGCGTGAATTTACCATTGCGTGGTACTGGAAGCATTACCATGCCGAATTGAACGAGAAACAAACAACGCAGGTCGGTTGTTCGACATTTATTTGGATCCAAAAAAACAGACGTTCCAATAAAAATAGAAAAGATTTACACAGATGCTTTATTGCAAGAAATATAAGGCGTTCATTAGGAAAGTGATCCGCAAGTCACCGTGATTCGGAACCCACAAAACTACTGTATAAATTCCCTCCAAAATGTACGAAACACGTATTCCCTCCAAAACCACAACCTGGATGAGTCGCTGAGCTAATTAGTTTGCACAACGTTTTTTGTGCTGACCAAATTTGAGGTTTAATAACCCTGGAAAGAAAATACCCACACATAAAAGCAAGAAAAGACAAAAATAAACTGGTTACAACGTGTACGTTTTAATGTTGAGTTTTATTCACTGGGAAAGGCCAAGAACTCATCTCCAGTCATCTGGGATCCTGGACCTTCCGGGGCCTAGGCGGCCCCTGGACCCTCGCCTTATTGTGCTGTCATAGTATAGCTCCCCCCCCGCCCCCGCCCCAAATCTGAAAACTTGTCTACGTCCTTGTAACTGCAGGGGTTCTTTCCTCAATTTCAAAAAAAATTCAAATCTAGTTGATATGCACTCTTAAAATAATTCATGGATTTTGTTCCAGGTTTTGTTCAGGCCATTTGACGACAATTGTGTTTCAAGGATGATTTGTTTTTCTTGAAAATGAGGAAAGAATCTCTGCAGTTAAGAGCAACTTACTCGAACTTCAAGAACTCGTCCTGAATTTTAAGTTCAATCGTCTAGAACGATCGTGGAAATGTCGGACGATTTAGAGAGTGCAGAAGTACTAATATTCTTCAGTCAGTTCTTAGAAAGAGTAGAAAGAACAAAATAACTTCAATTCCATCATAATTTTTTTTTTTAGAGTTATAGGACAATCTCTTTCCGCTAAATTGAAAGCTGATAGATCTACACTACAATCTGTCGGGACGTGACAGGTTAAGTAACGGTATACAGTGTTGGACAGCACTAAATAAAAGGATATTTTCAACGGCCTGGTAAATGTGGTCACATAAGGAGGTATACTGTAAGAACAACTGAAAAACACAAACACATAAAGCACATAGAAAAGCCACACCCACATACACGCGTAAATCTAATGGGAATAAAGAAATTCAAGACGATGTACGGATGTGGGGGTTGCGTATATTGTTTGGAAGCGAAGATATAATTTGTACAGTACAACACAGCGAGTTGCAGACTTTCCGAGAGATAACTTCATAACAGGCATCATTCCAAGCATGGACTAATATTTAACACCATTTAAAAGCTATACGATAATGCAGGATAATCATTATATTCATTTACGCTGACATTTTCTTCATCGACAGTGGCAGAGATCATTCATGAAATGACGGCCTCGCCATACGATACACATCGCAATAGCTGCTCCCTAAGCATGCGCAGATCGATTTTGTCCTAAAATACCGGAAGGCGACCGGAAGGGCGACGTCGCGTTTAAACAGAGCGACGTCGCGTCG
>JAVTVY010027613.1:0-10754 GCA_036873755.1 Hanleya hanleyi
ATCCGGTAAGTATGGTTCCAAAGATTGGTGGAAGCTAAGCAAGTCCTTTCTAAAAAATAGTAACTCCAACCTCAATGATATACCGCCTTTGAAAAGAGATGATGATTTCTTTGCTTATGAGAGCTGCGAAAAGGCTGAAATTTTAAACACATATTTTTCTAACATCACCATAATTGACGATTCTTCAGCGGTGTTGCCTCCATTGTCAATGTTTACCGATAAATCACTAGATAACATTTTTGTTACCACCAGTGACATATATGACGTACTTTCTAACCTGGACACATCCAAAGCCATTGGACCTGACAAAATAAGTCCCAGGTGTCTCCACGAATCTAGGCATGTTCTATCAGCAATTCTGGCTCGCTTTTTCAATCACTTATTGAAAACGGCATCATTTCCGTCTGCATGGAAAGTAGCCAATGTAACACCATTGTTTAAGAAAGGCGACTGCCACTTAGCGGCCAACTATCGTCCAATATCGCTTCTAAGTTGTTTGAGTAAAGTTATGGAAAGAGTTGTGTTTAAGTATCTGTATAATTACGTTAGACATGATATAACGTCACATCAATCGGGCTTCCTTCCAAATAATTCAACCATAACACAATTATTCGATTTACATTTTCATATAACGAAGGCACTAGACGAACAAAAAGAAGTACTGTTTTTATTTTTCGACATATCTAAGGCTTTTGATCGTGTGTGGCATCGCGGCTTACTTTTTAAGTTACAACAATATGGCATCTCTGGCAACCTCCTGAAATGGTTTGTAAGTTATTTGAAAAATCGTTGCCAGCGGGTAGTATTGCAGGGTAAGGAATCTACGATATTAAGACTTCACACAGGAGTACCACAGGGCTCTGTCCTTGGTCCGCTTCTCTTTCTGTTATTTATCAATGATCTTCCCAGTAATATTTTGAATAATATTCGATTATTTGCCGACGATACCTGTCTATACATCATCTCTGATACCTTAACCCACCAGACTGTCTCAATCTATCATGACCTGGACCTGATATCTAACTGGGCGAGAACATGGCTTGTCGATTTTAATGCAACAAAAACCGTCGCCGTTTTAGCTTCTCTGCGTCGTGAACCATCGTCTTTTCCTATTGATTTTGAAAATAAAACCATCACCCTGTCTTTGAATCATAAACATCTTGGGGTTACGTTCAACAATAAAGGAAAATGGAACGACCATGTCGAAGATCTTGTTATCAAAGCACAGCAAAAGTTATCGATCTTTAAAGGGCTGAAATACATTTTAGACAGAAAAACACTCGAAATAATGTATAAAAGTTTCATCAGACCTAGCTTAGAATATGCCGACGTGGTCTGGGACAATTTGTCACAAAATGAACTTGATCGGCTGGAGAATATCCAAAAAGAGGCACTGAGAACTATTACTGGTTTGACAAGAAGTGTTAGACTTGAAGCACTTTATACTGAGGCAGGCTTTGGAAAATTATTTCGAAGGCGTTATATTCACAGGCTGATTATGTTTTACCGAATATCTAATGGCATGACTACTTCTTCTCTCGAGGATAATCTTCCTATTGCTACTAATGTGCGAAACCCTTATAGATTACGCAATCCAACCCAGTTTACATCGTACAGATGTCGTACTGAAGTCTTTCGTAGATCTTTCTTCCCTTCTTCTGTGCGTGACTGGAATACCCTTCCGGAATCTGTTAGAAACTGTCCTTCGTTAGTTGCTTTTAAACGTCATTTACAGAACATATGGCCAATCTCGAAGCCACCGCCTTGGTTTTACGTATGCAGTCGAAAAGAAAATGTTATACTCTGTCGTCTGCGAAATGGTTGTAGCAACCTAAAACGACATATGTTCAACAACTTTATTTCACAAACGTCTCAGTGCAACTGTGGATATGCTGATGAAACTGTTGACCACTACTTATTTCACTGCCCCCTATTTAGAAATCAAAGAGTTGTCCTTCTGGAAAATATTAATAGAATTTATGGTACCGATCTGATGCCATCAACCCAAGCATTGCTATTTGGAAACGATGAAAAAATTACAAAATTAAACATTGAAGCTCAGATATGTTTAGGTGAGTTTGTCAAAACGACAAAACGATTTGAACAAGAATATAATTATACACATAGCTAACAACAAAGAAAAATTAACTACCCCTAGCAAATCTTAAGCGACCGAAATTAGCATATTAACGAAATACATTCTTCTCGTCGTAGACGCGCATATGGTCATCCCGAGCACCCCCCTGAATGCTGTGTATTTCAAATTATGTAAAAGTGGGAGACGCAGTAATAAGTTACCTTAATGCGCTCCTACAATGCACAAAATGCAATAAAGCATCATATAAACCAATAAAGTCCATATTTCAATAAAGACGAAAGTTAAAATGTGAATGCGTAATTCGCTTGAATACGGAGGGGGCACATCACTGTTAGATATTTTTGGGTCCGTCCGTCAATGGGCTTCCGACCCCAAAAATACTAGTCAGAAATTTTGGGTCAACTATTTTGACCCAACATTATTAGGTCACCACTCTTTTGGGTCGCTCCCCGACTCAATCTTCTTGGGTTAAAATCTTGGTGATTAGCTTTGATCCTTGGTCAGCTAGTTTGTTACTCCCACCACATATTTACACCGTTAGAATTATCTGGTCGCACCGACCACTTTTATTTGGTCAACTAGGAAAACACTAGTCGAAATTTCCTGGTCAAGAGTCGAAATTTCCTTGTCAAGATTGGCGATTAGTATTTTCTTGGTCACCACCTCTAGATCTGAATACTCTCCATGAGCCGCGGAGCACATATGAAAGTGGGGAAGGGAGGGCTGATCTGTATACCGGTCATGTTAAATGTTGGACTGGTGCTATCTAAGATAGGACTTATAACATTATAATATTGCGGGCTCCGCGGCCCCTGCTCTCTTGACCAAATTTCCAACCATGCATATTCTAACTGATCTGCTTTACTGCTCCAACTAAAAATTCCAATCCAGGTTGCAGATAATCAGTCACGTGTCATTTTTGAAACAGTATAAGGCCTGATTTATCACTGGCCATTTTGACATGTTTTAAAAAGAATAACTAAACCGGCATACATGTATACAAAACGGCATGTCCCCTGGTGGGACTCGTATGGTTGGCCATCCCTGCCAGAATTCGTCATTTAGAGGCTGCCTCTAAATAATATATACCATGGTATAAAATGCCAAGCCTGCTATAATTCGTATTTAGAGGCTGCCTCTAATTATTTTGTACCATGGTATAAAATGCCGAGCCTGCCATAATTCCTATTTAGAGGATGCCTCTAAATCGCCAAGCCTGCCACAATTCGCATTTAGAGGCTGCCTGTAAATAATATATACCATGGTATAAAATGCCGAGCCTGCCATAATTCCTATTTAGAGGATGCCTCTAATTCATTTTAGCCGTAAGTCATAAACAACTCGATGTCATATCAAGAATATTAAATTTGACCAATGAGTAAACTTGTAACAAGCGTAGAGATATGGCACCAAATTTGTGAAAGCGCATATCATTGGTGGAAGTAATAAGAAGGCGAAAATTTACGACTTATGGCTAAAATGAATTAGAGGCATCCTCTAAATAGGAATTATGGCAGGCTTGGCGATTTTATACCATGGTACAAAATAATTAGAGGCAGCCTCTAAATACGAATTATGGCAGGCTCAGCATTTTATACCATGGTACAAAATAATTAGAGGCAGCCTCTAAATACGAATTGTGGCAGGCTTGGCGATTTAGAGGCATCCTCTAAATAGGAATTATGGCAGGCTTGGCATTTTATACCATGGTACAAAATAATTAGAGGCAGCCTCTAAATACGAATTATGGCAGGCTTGGCATTTTATACCATGGTATATATTATTTAGAGGCAGCCTCTAAATGACGAATTCTGGCAGGGATGGCCAACCATAGACTCGTATATATAATACGAGGGATACTAGGGCTCAGGTCATCACGCAGTTTGATATCTGGCTCCCCTGGGCCGATCTGTCGGGGCCAGGATCATAATAGCGGAACGTAAGCTTGGATATCCCTCGGAGATGCCCCTGGAGGTCCGGATCATGAGCTTGGATATCCCCTGCAGATACGGTCACGGACAAGACTTGAATCGGAGACAGAAAAAAAAATTAACCCCGACAGTCGCAGTTTATAGATTTTTAAACCTTTTAACAAGAGATGGAAATAAATAAAGACAATTGACACACCAAAAAAGGGAGCAGTCGGGATATTTATTAATATCGCCTAAATAACCTGACCCTGGCGAGGCCAACCTGTAACCATCTGGGCCATCTATACGCCGTAAGACAGTAGTGGTAGTGGTATCGGGTGCAGTAGTGTTATCGGGTGCAGACTTGTTCAATACCAGTGGGGAATCAAGTAGTGGCACAACGAATGTTGGTCAACCTGGCACACCTCCTACAATCAACGGCAGTATGATGTTATCATCAGCAGATAAAAGTACAAACAAACCTTCCCGTGGGGCAGATGTTTACAGGGACGCGCATGGTGTCTTCAGTTCCCAGCAGTCTGTGTTTAGTGGTGACCATCCTACTTATAATATAACCACCAGCAACAGATTTACATCACATCTATCTGCGAGAGAAGTAGAGTCGTCCCAAAAGCTGCACAATTCCCCACCTAAGAGATCTGACATATCTGCGTGTACCCATTTCATTGTGGGCACTTCCATGGTTAAAGGCCTGAAAAGGCATCAACTCGATAGGTCCGGGGAAACCCAAATTCGAACAATTCCGGGGGCTAAAATATCAGATGCCTTGAACTTCATATACATAATCTTCCAACACACCCTGAAACCAAGACTGTGACTCTACACGTTGGCTCAAACGACTGTGGATCCCGAGCCAACTTAAGTTTGGCAGAGATGGAGATATCACAGCTTTTGGATTCCACCCATGTGAAATTCCCGAAGGCTAAACTACATTATTGTTCTCTCCTTCCTCGAAGGGGGAGAGTAGGAGAAGAGTACAACCACAATATAACCTCTCTGAATGAGAAAATTCAGTATTTGTGTAACGAGAATGGTTGTAAATACATTAGAAATGACCAGATATTCATTAATGAAGCTGGGCAGATCAACCACGACCTGTTCTATGACCAAACTCACCTCAACGAACGTGGATATGCAGTTCTCGCAAGTCAACTTAAACGTCATGTGCTCCAGCATCTTCACCACGTCGCGGTTTCTATTTGTGAGCCCCTGGTTTTAGCGAGGATGGTGCTCCAGCAGCACAGGTCACAACGGCGTCTGGTACATGTAGATCATGATGTGGCTCGCCAAGATGATCAGAGTGTACTGGTACATGTGTAGCCAAGGCAATTTCTGCCACTATGTAAACTTGTTCATGTTAAGATTTATTTTTATACATCTAGTCAGTTTGCTCGTATTTTTATAAACCTAAAAATAACATATATGGACATCATAGTATGGTAACAAATGAAATCATAGTTATACGAGGGCATAAATAGTGGATATGTTAGGTATTTATCTGGTATATTGAGTTGAGTAATAATCTCAGACTGGTTGGTACATATTGTTTCAGCATATAGGTGCCGTGCATCTATATTCAACCTGAGTTAGGCAGAATAAACATGTGGTACAAATAAATGCTTGTTTTTGAGATATATATCTAGTTCTGTGAATGTACTGTACATGTAGTGATAATTTTCTCTAAAAATGAAACATGATGGTTGTTGATTTTGATGGATCAATGATCATGATAGGCGTGGTTATGTATCCTGAGAAAACATCCCAATGCAAGAGTTCAGGTAGAGTATGGTCCAATCAGTAATACTGGTGACAGGAGTTAGATAGCACTATGTTATAAACATGGGACACTTCATGTTTCGGCACAGTAAGTCAAAACACATAAATCCATCTGTTTTGTGTTAGAATAAAGTAGTTGACACTGGCACTGAAATATAATGAACGGGTGTCACTATTGTTTTGGCGCTGTAAATTAGATCACATGCATGTATTACACAGTCCATCTGTTTGGGGGTGCATGTAGATTACTGTCATTGTCACTGTCATGTGGGAAGGATGTTGACCAGGGCATGTAGACTGTTACTGGCCTTAACCAATGTGATTTGTGTTTGCGCCAATAAACGAATCTGAAATCTGAATCTGTAATGTTATCTCGACATGCTGCTTTGGTGGGGAGGATAGTTCCTTATCCAATTTAGAAACCATTCGGGAGGGGTGATATATAACTTGTTGGTTTGTAGTTGACTGGTAGCGGGTAGACTTGGATTCTTCCACATTCAGTATCGTAGGTGCGTTTTGGTGCTTCAACTCTCTCCAGTGGAGCTTTTGTATTGAAAGTCACCATCATCTTGACTCTCCACATCATTTGTCTCAATCAGCACGATCAAAGTTTTGGGAAGGGTTTTCATATTTCGCACAAAGTTTGTTGCCCCTTGGATGGTTTTATTGCGAAGTTCTACCACCTCTACTTTTTTGTTCGTGAACATTTTTGTACCATCTATGTGGCGTACATTGGAACAGGGGCAACCCCGCCCATGGTCGGGGCAATAATTCCAGGACCGCTGATTACCGTCTACTAGAGTCGGGACAGTGTCACAGCGTCTGAATGTATAGTCAATCATGCTGGACGAGTTCGAGTTATATTGTTTTCTTGTACTGAACACCACTGGCATTGCATAATTCAAGATTTACAAAATATCTGGACCTACACCTTTTCAGAGCGAATTGAATCATAATTCGTACCGTATTGTAACTTACATATATTTGGGTCTAACAGCGCCATCGACTGATACACTTATTAAATGTCCAGATGGCGCTGCTGACCTGTAATATTTAACCATCAGCAGCGCCATCTGTACATTTTAAGTGTACAGTCGAATAAATCTATAGGCCTATAATTATCATTTAGTCTTGGAATCTCGTCGATAAAGCTTGGGCGTTATCTACTCTTCAGCGTTCACGAGCGCTTTCCCGGATCACAGGTTATCAATATTTGGTAATTTCCGAATTTTTCCGCCGGGTTTCTTGTACGCGGTGATGGCGGGAATCTTTAAATGGAACCTGATTTTCAGTGATAAATAGACTTTCTAAATATTTTATTTGAACCCACATTTTATCGAGCATTAATATGGTATTTTATGTGCCGGAAATAGCTCAGAATGCATCTCCTGCAATCTAGGACCCCGGAGCTTCCGGGGCCTAGGCGGCCCCTGGCCCCTCGCCTAATTATGATGTGATCGTTGGTCGGGGCAATCTGAAATTGCTTCCGCCGCCCCTGTGGAATTACCTATTATGAGGACATCAGGAGTTGGTTTTGGAGTCCTCGGATTCCATGTTGTTTGTTCTTCGGAAATTATTCTCTCTCGCAGTGCGTTTGATGTATGGTTGTCGTTTGTCGCCTGGTGAATGTATTGAGTTCTCGAAAGAGTTTGGTATTTCACGATCAATAGTAGACTTTTCATGTGTGAGGTTTGATCTTTTAACTTGTGTGTGTGATAGTTTTCCTGTAGAATCTGTAGTCACTGGAGTGGTTGGCATCACATTTGTTGTCAGTTTGTACTGATATAGATGAGCAGGTCTTTGTTTCTCTCTGGTTTGTTTCAGTGGTTCTCACTTTAGTGGTATCTAACATGTTGCAAATGTTTTTTTCGGTGATGTCAGTTTGTACTGATATAGATGAGCTGGTTTTTGTTTCTCTCTGGTTTGATTCAATGGAATTCAGTTGAGCCGAGTTAGAGATATCTAATATGTTGCACATGTCTTCCTCGATGATGTCAGTTTGTATCGATACAGAGGAGCGGATTTTTGTTCTGTCTGGGTTGATGCAGCATATTTTGGCAATGTAGTTTTTTGGCACAGTGTTGTAATCGAGGACAGTTTCCTGTTCATGTTGTCTGACAGTTGATTTAATTTATTCTCCAGGTCAGATGCAATTTAAGCATATGTTTGTTTGATTACATCTTCACAGTGACAAGGGGTAGGCACGGGTGTGTGGACATTTGCCTGTGGGAACCCATCTTTGATCTCTAGAAGTGTGTCCCGGACAGTCGATTCAATTTTATCTAGTCTGGATAGGAGGTTTAATGTTTTTGTTTCCAGCAGGCGCACAGAGCTCATTTGTACAGTTTGTAATCTTTGAAGGAGCCTGATAGATTATGTATCTGACCAGACAGTGGTCTGATGACCGGCTTTGGTGTCATGGATGGGGAGTACGGAATGCTTGTTTTGTTGACAGGTTGTACCGGTTCAATCTCAGTAAACTCAGATCTAATATCACGGTATCCCCCTGATTTACCATCTTGGTTTACCTAGATTGGTACCGGTTTTGCAGTATTAACTACAGTTTTGAGTTCTGTTGAATCACTGGGGCTCATTTTTTAGACTGGTGGTACAAGTGCTGGTGAATTCATGGATGCATCATGCATGGTTGTTAAAGGAGACAGTGGGAAAATGTTGAGCAGGTTTGGACTGGGAAGGAGTATGTTCGGTGTACTCGGGGTAGCACATTCTGATTTCCTGATGGTTGTTTTGACTGGTGTTGTGATGTTGTCCTGTTCGCTTTGCACGGTAGCTTTTGCCTGTTGCAGTTTGGAGTCAGAATTCGCTCCAGAATGATTTTTCCCAGCGATTTTGTCGACCAGATTTTTCAACCTGGGAAATTCTTCATTCTGGAAATGTAGATATTCATTTCCTTGAACCTGATTGGTTCCGGTCTTCATGTAAACCACAATCTTGAGTAGCATAGTAGCTGGCCGCTTTTGGAGTGAAGATACTACAACACAGATGTTTTTTAGGTTGTCTGGGGACCAGGCTTGAGGATCATGTGCCCAATCAGTTTTGTAAGTGTTCAGGACTCCAGTTTAGTCAAAGTAACGGAGCTGTATTGCTTTCAGCCATGGAAATATTCTTTCCTCTGTTGTCCTGAATAGGCACATTTTCGCGCTAGGATCATAAAGATCAGCCGCAATACTGTCAAAGTGGGCTGATTTTACCTTTGTGTTTCTTGCTGGTGGTTTCAATGTCGGCGGTAAACACTCGAGTGGGTAATAATCTCTGATATCCGACAGTGAGAGACTGTCTTCTGACCATTCTGTGAATTCCGGTAGTAACATGTCATTGGTACTAGCTTGAACAGCTGTGGTTGTTGTTGTTTCAATTCCTGCCATTTTCGAACACAAAAGTGAGTAGTTTGCAAGCCGTTTTTTTAGAAATATCTGCTGTCGTATTTCGATACCTTACTCAGTTCATGTTATTGAAGAAGATAGATCTTGTTTGCGCAAAATCTGTATCCAGCAAATGCGTACAATGGTCAATAATGGAGAATCTTAGCAGCGTAATGATAAGTTGATCTCATCGTCCGCCATCTTACCGGAAGTCTGATCACGGCCTTCGTGACCAACTTAGACTCCTCCTATTGCAGCCCGATCTATTCTAGGTGTTTTACCACAGTAAACAAGGAATTATTTCTTAAATTCAACACCACTTTTGGTACAATGCTATAACATTGGAACGAACCAGAGGTAACATTATAATATAGCATAACTACTAGTAGATGTTAAAAGCATTGCTTGGAACTTTCACAACAGACAAATCTGTATTTATGCCTACCAATAGCAAACAAGAAGAGAGAAAGACAAACACAAAATGTTGTCGGTTATTGCCACGGCGTGACATTTAATAGAATAAAGCTCCGAACAACAGTTACAGCGAAAGCAAGGCGATAAAATACAGAAGTACATTTACGATATTCGTGCCATGCCCGAGTATAAATTGTAGCTATATGAAAGAGGTAGGAAAAATTGACGACGTCTGGTGACTAAAAAGCAACCATGACTCTATAGTAAAGTTTTTCCCGGTACTTCACATTCAGACCCGATAATACGGTGGATTCTCGGACGTTGCCTTAGCATGTCAGCCGCGCTTTTATTGCAGATGTTCATGTTCATGTGGAGACTATGAAGTATCCACACTACCTAGCACCGGCTTAAGCGAAATTAGATACGCTAGCTTGGGAGCTGTGATGACAGATCAGCTCAAACAAATAACTCATCTGATGTTAATGGATGAGCATCGAGGACGCCTGATGGACCCAAGGCCTCAACATGAGGTAAATATGGTAAATGCAAGAATACACAGAAAAAATGCAATGCCCGACGTCGTATGGCTTACAGTTACCACCAAAACAATAAATCTACAATATATAAGACCGAAAAGTCCGACGAGTAAGAGCATTAGCCAACATAGTATGGACAGACAAGATCAAGGCAGACAGTCTGAGGGGGTGGGGGTGGACATACGGTAGGGTTGAAAGGTTCCCAACATCGTCACAACACCAACACCACATTATCTACTTTCAACATAGACCGCTATGTCACCTAATATACTACCAACATTCTCTGACCACAACATCACCTGATCTTCTACCGATATACAATTGGTAGTTGAACATAATTGTTAGGAGTGATGTTTCATTATCTAATGTGTTTACAGCATGCACACTTCTCTATCATATGCATTAACTCGAAATACATTACTGTTTCACCAACATAGAGCACCAATACAAGGTATACTAACATGAAATATCAGTTATCGTTGAACACAAATGGTCGATTCAGTTAGCATATTTAATATAACCAGTGTAAAAAATCGTAACAAAATAATATATCTTTCTCATTAGTGTCTTTCTTTGTTCCGATATCATAATGATGTACTTTATTTCATATAGAAAT
>JAVTVY010027614.1:0-10636 GCA_036873755.1 Hanleya hanleyi
CTTTCTGGTCGCGATTAACAGACTGTTTCACATGTATCCAGTTTATGATTTATTTAAGTTTCACAACCTGTATGTATATCAGTCTTATGATTGTATGTAAATTGGACCCCTATTGTGGACCCCTATTGTGAAGAATGTGATACTTACCATGGACAGCCAGAGTATGGATTCCATCGTTCGTGTCGTCATGTCAAGATCAACAACAGACAGTAAACTGATACCCAATGTCACCTTTTTGTTACTGGCATCCATCTCTCCCGGAGCAACATGTTTGTCGTAAGACGAAAACAAGTCCCTCCTTAGCCGTGAATAATCTGGGCCACTGGGTGTCTGTGTCCCCTTTCGATCATCATGTAGTACCCGTGTCTCTGTCAAAATACCCCTAGAAAGAGGAATATACGCTGAAATTATACAGTCGTCAAATTTGAAAATTTGTGAGGAACGGCGTATAACACATATAACTCCGCGATATACTGGGTAACGCAGAAATGGAGGATGGAAGGAGGCAGAAGAACATGTAAACATAGCAGTGTGACTAACGTCACAGGACCTACGAAGTAGGGTTTGGTATGATTTAAGTGGGTACTCGAGAGATGACTTGGGGGCACTATGTGCTACCGTAAGAGAATTTATATAGCAGTCTCTAATTGACAGTGGGTACTATTAACTTTCCCAGATGTCACCGCTGGTGAGTCATTAGCGTAGCAACTATTATCGCCCTCCGTTCCTATTACCATGGACACTGATCAGCCCAGCAGTACATCACGAGGTCACTCATCCAAGTCTTGACCGGGTTCAAAGTCGCTTTACTTCGGTGAGTTTACGAGAACCGGTGTGTCCAACATGATATGCCGTATCAGGGAACCTTCAAGTCACAGTGAAACATACAGCCAAGGGTTCACTTGGCTGAGCACTCGCTGTGCCATTAATAAACAATAAAAAATAATTATAAATCAAATTTTCATCAGAATTCGGTCAACGTCAATGTCAGCGGTTCTCCTTATTTTGCCGACGAAAGGTTTCGGATGGACTCACTCACTCCCTGACTACCGGACAATTTGCAGATGGTAGCCTACTTCGTAGGAATTTAGGCATTTATTTCATCATAATCTTCCTACTTGTTGTCGATATACGCTCCATTTCCTGAAGGACGTTGCACACTGAGTTTAGAGGAGATCCCCAGGGACTCCAGGATACTGAGGTGCAAGTGAAGCGCTAAAGCGAAACAAAAAATAAAAATCAATCACAATTCAATATAAAAAGTTGTTGTGTACGGAAGCGTATTAGTGCGAGTGTGAAATTTTTTTTCCGAGATTTATCTCCTAATTAGGACATAATATCTTCTAATTAGGAGAAAATGATCTCCTAATTAGGACTTATCATCTCCTAATTAGGACTTAATATCTGCTAATTAGGACTTAATATCTCCTAATTAGGACTGATTATCTCGTAATTAGGTGATAATTATCTCCTAATTAGGACTTATTATCTCCTAATTAGGACTTAATATCTCCTAATTAGGAGAAAATTATCTTCTAATTAGGAGATAATTGTGATCGGTTGTTGCCTCATTTATCAGCTATATCGTGAGTAGTATGCAAAGCACCGTAACCCTCAACTTGACCTTTGACCAAACCACTTTTAGTCGGGAGGGGTGCAAAGTTGTTATGCAAAGAATGGTTTACCCCAATGGAAAGGTCATGGCCGCTATAGTTCCGGCAAAGGTCACTTCCGGTCACGTGACCACAAATGACGTCTGAGGATGTATTCCTCCGGGGTGATGCGGTCATGTCCGTGGAGAAGCCTCCGCGCACAGAAAGTAGTCCGTTGTCAACGAGAGTTCACTACGTTGGTGGTCGATTCCCTTGCGTCATAATACCATGATACAGATGAGAAAACAACAAGGGTGACAGGTCAATTATTTTATTTTCCCCTCCAGTACATCATACCCATCCTGGGTGAGCCGCGTTGGGTATGTTTACGCTTCAAGTAGGCTCTTGTCCAATCAGAAGCCTTCCTTTGAGAAAGTTCAATCTTCTTTCGGTGTGACCTAAGCATTGCCGGGCAGGCCAGGATACCGTTCAGGCAGCATGTCCTGAAACAGTTGTTTGCGTATTCTGATCGCATTTTCCAGGGCCTCGGTGGGTGGTAACCCCATATACTCTTCCAAGTGACGCTTGGTCTTCATGGTGGACCTGTGCGTGGGGTCGCCATTCAGCTCGAGGATGGGGCAGTCGGGAGCTCGAAGCCCGTGCATTCACTCACTCGCTCACTCACTCACTAACTTGCGTTAGAGCGTCACTGCGTTTAGGGCATCACTGCCTTAAGACGAGCGTTGGGCATGCCTCACTCCCGGAGCTCCGGAGTCTGAGCTTGGAGCTCTTGGAGCTCGGAAGTGACGTCATCGTACGCATGCGCACAGACACCTGTGCTGCACCTTGTATCCTATAGCCCATAGATAATTATCTCCTAATTAGGAGATATTAAGTCCTAATTAGGAGATATTAAGTCCTAATTAGGAGATAATTATCGCCTAATTAGAAGATAAGTCCTAATTAGGAGATAATAAGTCCTAATTAGGAGATAAGTCCTAATTAGGAGATAATTTTCTCCTAATTAGGAAATAATTTTCTCCTAATTAGGAGATAATAAGTCCTAATTAGGAGATAAATCTCGGAATTTTTTTTTCACACTGGCACTAATACGCTTCCGTAGTTGTGTGCTCGGAGTAATTGTTGGGAATTGTATCTCAGGGAGTCATGGATTGGATTGAATTAACTTTGATTGGGCTCGCCATTACATCATCTTGAATTTGTGGGTATTTGGGTATAGACGCGTATGTACCCACCAGACACAAACAGACACGCAACTGACTGAACCAAAAATGACCATTGTGCTCATATACCGAGTCAAACAGGCAAATCCAGCTCAACCAAATCAAAACAGAGATTTGCCTAGGTATGACAGTTGGCAAGATGAGGAAAGAAACAAAATTTGAAGTCAGATTTGCGGGCAGCACATTATTTTCGCAAACTTAGGTCAGCCGACTATGCACGCCCGCTATACTAGATTCTTAAGAAATCAAACCAGATATATGACATGAGTAGTGTGACCAACGAAGTAGGGTGAGGAAGATGACTTGGGGGGCCAAGCGTAATGTTATAGGTCACATTAGGTCACCATTGGTAAATTTTGATCAAAAGTAGGTCAGCACAGAACTTGCTAGTAACAGTCCCCTAATGCAATTTCATGCCAAAAATCAAGGTTCTAATGTCAACGGTTCTCCTTATTTTGCCGACGAGAGGATTCGGATGGACTGACTGACTGACTCACTCACTCATTACCGGACAATTTGCAAATGAGAATTCAGATATATGACAAAAGAAAATGGTTTAATTCTTTCGCAAAGCGTGCCCTGTTTGGGCTTAATACAACTACAATCCAACGAGGAATACATCAAGTCGCTGGAAAATAATAAATTATAACCGATGTTTCATGTATACGTTCAGAAATTAAATGAAACGGGAATTTCGTACGGCCCAAGTCGTGTTTCGAGCCGAAATCAAACATACAAACATACTTTGGATAAACTCGTAGAGCGAAATTAGAGATATCTGTGAACAAATACTAAACTCGTGGAACCGGATAGTATGATCTGTAACATTTCGAATAAGACATGGCAGTGTGACTAACGTCACAGGACCTACGAAGTAGGAAAGGCATAAAAACTCCGACACGCACTGAACTCTTGGAAATTCACCCGCCCCAAGTTGAAATCCTGCCTATATTAAGATGAGCACGGCCCAAGTCAGAATCACCAGTGATTTTCATCAAAAATCACCAGAAATGTTCATCAAAAGTAGGTCAGCTCAGAACTTACTGGTAACAGTCCCCTATATGCATCTTCATGCAAAAAATCAAGGTTATAATGTCAACGGTTCTCCTTATTTTGCCGACGAAAGGATTCGGATGGACCCACTCACTCACTCATTACCGGACAATTTGCAAATGAGAGCCTATACTTCGTAGGAAAAGGGTCGGGAATGTAATTCGTCCACGAGATTTGAGATGAAATTATTTGGGAACTTGTCCAAATGAAAACTTTTTCGTGAGATTAAATATGGCAGCAGGGTCGGGTTGACGGTACAGCATACGAAGTGCCCGTGACTTCGGGTTGTTCTCGTGATCTCGCCCCTATGTTTATAACATAGAGCAGGTTTTTCAACTATTGACAACTGGCGTAAATATGGATTAGTCTTTGAAGTAAAGCCGCTTTTCCCGCTTTACTTCTATCCGATTTTCATTTTGTTTAGTGAATATTAAACCCAAAAGAATGCCCGTTTCGGAAATGTATACAATTTGAAAAACACTTTCTTTTGAATCATGGCGATTTTTTTTCCTGAAAAGATGATGTCAATTCGTCCATGGTCTCACTCACCTTGGCAAGAGGATTAGAACACCAGTTCCAACGGTTAACAAGGATAACATTGCTGAAGGCACCATCTTCCTTGTCTTGTATGCACGGGACCAAATGCTGAGACACTCGTGAAGTGGTGTATTATATAAGGCCAGTTACAGTCGTCTCACGGGAAATAAATAATGAGAAACCATCAGCTCTATTATTTGCGATTATAGAAGGGATGTGAATTATATATATCCGGTGCAATCATATGTGATTATGGTGTGCGGGGTCAAATTAAATTAATACCCGTCTCCAAAATGAGACAATGGTTAGGCCTATGCATATTGCAGAAGGTATATGATGTTCTTTCATCCTACACAACATATGTCCATGCGCAGTTGGAATAATTGATATATATGATGAATAATATTTCCGTTGACTGTCATCGGAATAGAGTTTATACACTCTTAAAAGTAAAGTGTTGGAATATTCCTATTGCAGGCACGGCGAAAGCACTTTGTGATTGGAGGGGCCTCTCAGCAAAATAGACGAGGGTCCATATTTTAAAGATTGAATATCATTTCAATCGAAATAGAACCCTCTAGTCCGTCATTCAATACTCAGCCCTCGTCCATTAAAGAATTTCCGCGTCCAAAGACCTAATTCATATCACAGCATTAGCACCAAATTCAAGGCGAAAAAAAATCATAGCATACATAAAAATGCAAGAGAGAAACCGTCAATAGTTGCCGGCAATGATGCTGGCAAGACATCATCGGGTTCCAAAGTATCAACTACGTATCGGATTAATATTCTTAATCCGTATAATTTCCGTTGTAAAATCGTTATCTAGAGTATGATGTATCTGTCAAGAAAGAGGTGACTAACTGGGGCACCCGTGGGGTTCCCGGGTGTGAAATAGAGTATATCACCTCACCCGTGGGGTCCCGGATGTCAAAAGCAATAGGACATCGCCCGCGTGGTTTCCGGGTGTGAAAAGGAATAGGAAGCAAACCTCGTGATATGACTGAAATAGTGTTGAAAGCGACATATAATCATATGCACTCACTCACTCACTCACTCACTCACCCTGTCACGCTTCGAGTGTGACTGTTTATATGAAAATCATGAGCATCTTAAAATACATGGGTTCATACGGTCCCGAGCCCCAAGTTAAGCGGAATTAAACAGAAGTTAGGAAACGTAACGTCATAAATCTTGCACACTGTGCTCGTATTTAGCTATCGGCATGCGATATGTATCGCCAAATTTGAGAAACTTTCACTGGAAGCGCTTGGTGGTATAGCCCAGTTTCATAAGTTTCTGCCATAATGTACACAGATTTTGTCTACATGTTAGGGAGCCGAACAAAGTTCACCTTATGAATGTGAATGATTCTTTTTTCTTGTGTCCCTCATGTTTATTGGAAAGTAAAATCTGCATTAAGGATGTCCGCTGGTGGTTTATGGCATGCGCAGAATGACGCTATTTTAACCCCACACCCAGCCCATCAGATGCCCCTTCACGAATCCTTTACATTGATATCTCATACGACCCAATCGGATCATCCATACCCCATACACTAACAGGCATTTTCCTGTATAGATTTAATATGCAAATGTTCGAATCGGGGAAGATAACCCGGCATTTGACAAAAATCACAAAAGTGCATCAAGAGTTACCTCCCCATTGGAACTCTTCTGTGTTGGAGGTAGTTTTCCTCCCTATCGACCAAGTACCCCCTTAAATTTTACCCGGTGGGGACAAAAATGTTGGCATTCAGCCAATGCTGATGCAATCCATAACCACACCGCCACCTACCGCCACCAAGAGTTACCTATCCCGGCAAAATATGAGGTTTTTTACGCTTATATTACTACTAACCTCTTCTACAATTTTCGGTCTTCTAGACGACAAGGATTGTGCCCGATCTTAGATATTATAACGCAAGGTCGTCTGTCGTCGTCCCAGATAGATTCCAGTTTCGGCTACGAGATTTCTCGAAGACCTGATAGCCTCTTTAAATGACGGAGCCCATGTATGTTGAATATTAAGCCGATTTATTGTGAATTCATAATTCATCCACCTAACTAAGGAATGATCGGTGGCATTAGGCAGGCAGACCAACACAGCTTCATTAACATCAGTCCATTTGTAAATGTCTGGAGATGGAGATGTTACATCTATCATCGAGACATGATGTTGAATTAGTCTGCCTGTACTCATCGATCGTTCCTATATATACAATTCTAGTATATTACAGAATCAAGCTAACTCGTCAAATCTTCAGTACAGTTGTGACTTCCCGCTCAGCTATCTGTCTCATTTTTCAAACATGCACATCATATTCGGGGTTACAAAGTACAATTACATAACCAGTCTGTATATTAACTCCATATAAATTTAAGTTATATAACTGTTTATGTTTTCCAGAAAACCAGACCTACAAGGTCATGAAATGGAATCTTGGAAATAGCTTAATCAAAACAAGCGGCACTGGAAATTCTAGTTTGCATGCACAAATTGTTGTGACAAGTATGGTAGCTAAGAAATTCCATATTTCACAATCTGTAAGGTACTTTGTGTTCAGGTTTGATCTAGGTTTAAGTTTTCAGCCCATGTGAGATACCTCTGAGTTTAACTGAAGGTATATTGGAGCGATATGCAAGAGGTGGGAACAATTGGTGACGACTAAAAAACAACCATATCACTCTACAGGAAAGCATCCCTCAGCAACTAACATTCATACCCGAGAATACGGTGGATTCTCGGACGTAGCCTTAGTATCTCCGCCGCGCTTTTATTGCAGATGTTCATGTGGAGACTGAAGTATCCACACGGCCCCTAGCACCGGCTTAAGCGGAATTAGATACGCTAGCTCGGGAGCTGTGATGACAGATCAGCTCAAACTACTCATCTGATGTTTTGATCATGATCGGATTCCCCTGTCTGCCAATACTAGTTTACCAACAATTTTACCAGGCTTCAATGTGTTCTTCTCTAATCCATAGCCTACCCTGGCACCTTGGTCTTTCCCATCATTAAAGTCTTCGCCGATACGTTTTATTGTCAGAAGCAAAAACAAAACTTGATTTCGCTCAGGACGCAAGACCATTCTATGGATAACAACACCTTTATTGCCATGAAGCTGACGTTTCGTTGGAGACACGTCCAACTTTTTCAAAGCTAATGAACTATCGATTGATTCGGCAGAAAGGAACAGAGGCCGAGTTTGCGGTCCCATTTACTAAGTATATGGCATGGTGATTGAATTCAGAAAGCATCTGGTTCAGAAACGATGAAAAGAAGAGATTGTTTGACTTTTATAACGTACATTTTTTAGATTTTTGATAGATTGGTAGTGCTCGTTAGTTCAAGCAATATTTTATTTCAGTTATGGATTGGTGAACGCGACAAACCTATGTTGCTTGTGAATTACATGTAAACACAAACAAGATGAGGAATGGTAAATCTAACGATAACAGTCCTGGTCATAAATAAAAAGGAATATAAGAAAGAATACGTAGCTCTTGACAACTACTAGATAGAATAATGACATTATATCAGGGATGAATATTCAGCCGTCGTCCATTGAAGAATTTCCACGTCCATTATCCACAGACCCAATTCATATAATTGCATTAGCATCAAATTAACAAAATAAATAATAGTATACATAAAACTAAGCTAGCTTCCTGCAAGAGAGAAGCGGTCAACAGTTTTCAATGATGCCGGTATGGAGGCTAAGAATTTTCGGGGGCTGAGAGTGTCCGGTCCCTATTTGCTAACACAGCTAGGACACTTGTGGAATGTCCGTCCTTAGTTGCAATAGAAAAGGATATGAAAAGGCACACTTATCACCAGGATATTCTTATGCATCGCACTGGCAAGACATCATGATGTTTCAGTAATACGAAATCCGTATCGCTGATCAGTATTCCTAATCCATATGAAGTTGTTATCTAGAGTATAATGTATCTCACTCATGCTTTATTGTGTTCATATGAACACCATGAGGATCTTGAAATACATGACTTCATACGGCCCCTAGCCCCGGGGTTGAGCGGCGTAAGACAAAAGTTAGGAAACTTAACGCCGTACATCTTACACACTACCAATGTAAATAAAAACGAAATCATATATTTGCTCCCCCAGTTGGATATGTTGCTTGCAGGATCTAACCGGTAACGCGAGTGTCGACCAATCACGAGAGCTCTTCATAGTGCTTTGAAGGGAACATAACCTCAGTATCAAATGTAACTCATTTGCAAATTGTCCGGTAATGAGTCAGTCCATCCGAATCCTTTCTCTGGCAAAATAAGGAGAATCGTTGACGTTAGAACCTAGATTTTTGGCATGAAGGTGCATTAGGGGACTGTTACCAGCAAGTTCAGAACTGACCTACTTAGGTGACCTATAAACCTCGAAATTGGCAAAAATAATTACGCTTTGACCCCCCAAGTCCTCTCCTTCCAGGTACCCATGTATTACTATGCCTGTTCCTAACATGAGCGAGCATCAGGGGACTGTTACCAACAAGTTCTGAGCTGACCTACTTTTGATGAAGATTTGACCGACTTTTGTGACATATAAACCTCGAAATTGGCAAAAACGTCCTAATGCCTCCTAAGACCACGGAAATGCGCTTAATTAGGTCAATGTCAGTGTGACCTGACCTAATTGGGTCAAGGCCAATGTGGCCTACTTTCTGACCTAATTAGATGACCTAGAAACCTCGAAATTGGCAAAAACGTCTCAATGCCTCCTACGACCATGGAAATGGTCCGTCTCAGGTCAAGGTACACACTTAAATCATATCAAACCCTACTTTGTAGGTCCTATGATGTTAGTCACACTACTCATGTGTGGCACTAGGTAGAACATTTATTCCCAGCTAAGTCATTTCCTAGGAATACGGTCACACCCTCAATGAGAATTGTTTCAACAATCCCTACAGTTTCTGGTCCACTGACCAACTCATTCTTCAGGTTAACTTAGTATGAGCATGGAGACTACTATATAGTAGTCTCCATGGTATGAGTAACAGAAATATAATCCACATCATTACCCTGGGCAGAACTATCTCTACACAGAGACGTAATATCAGAGACTGTGACGTTCCAGCTCCGTATTAACTGGCGACACTTCCATTTTGATCATAAACTCCTGTAACCATCTGATTTTCACTAACCTCTTGTAGAATTTTCGGTCTTCTAGACGACAAGGCTTGTGCGCGATCTTAGATATTATAACACAAGGTCGTCTGTTGACTCGGGTGATGGTGTGTACACAACCCAGATAGATTTCAGTTTCGGCTACCAGATTTCTCGATGACTTCACAGCCTCTTTAAATGAGACAGGATACAACAACGACGGAGTCCATTTCTGTTGAATATTAAGCCGATTTATTGTAAATTCATTCCACCTAACTGAAGAATGATCGGCGGCATTAGGCAGGCAGACCAACACATGAAAATCAGTCCATTTGTAAATGTCTTTCAAAACTGGAGGTGGTACATCTATCAAAGAGACATGATGTTGAACTAGTCTGCCTGTACTCCTCGATCATTCCTATATATACAATTCTATATATTACAGGGTCAAGCTAACTCGTCAAATCTTCAGTACAGTTGTGACTTCCCGCTCAGCTATCTGTCTCATTTTCCAAACATGCACATCGATTCATATTCGGGGTTACAAAGTACAATTACATAACCAGTCTGTATATTAACTCCATAGAAATTTAAGTTATATAACTGTTTATGTTTTACAGAAAACCTGACCTACAAGGTCATGAAATGGAATCTCGGAAATAGCTTAATCAAAACAAGCGGCACTGGAAATTCTAGTTCGCATGCACAAATTGTTGTGACAAGTATGGTAGCTAAGAAATTCCATATTTCACAATCTGTAAGGTACTTTGTGTTCAGGTTTGATCTAGGTTTCAGTTTTCAGCCCATGTGAGATACCTCTGAGCTTAACTGGAGGTATATTGGAGCGATATGCAAGACGTGGGAACAATTGGTGGCGACTAAAAAACAACCATATCACTCTACAGGAAAGCATCCCTCGGCAACTAACATTCATACCCGAGAATACGGTGGATTGTCGTACGTAGCCTTAGTATCTCAGCCGCGCTTTTATTGCAGCTGTTCATGTGGAGACTGAAGTATCCACACGGCCCCTAGCACCGGCTTAAGCGGAATTAGATACGCTAGCTCGGGAGCTGTGATG
>JAVTVY010027615.1:0-10096 GCA_036873755.1 Hanleya hanleyi
TGGGTAATCAACGCCATCCATTTCAGGTACCGCCACCAGCTCCTTAGTGCTGCTCAAACTGACCAGCTGGCCATTTCCTTCACGAGATCTAGAAATCAGTAGATATCTGATTGATGAAGATCACAGCAATCCCCCTCATAAGCGGACAGGTTTCTACTCCCTGGTGTTCCTGGTTCTAACAAACGCAACAGCTGAAATTCTTACTGTAGCATACTTTCATGTTCTCAACAAGGTCTTTCTCCACCATCACACTCTTCTGTGGAGCCCTTACATTCACCCAAGAAAGCTCTCTGCTAAGAAGAATGGCTTATATCATTGTACCCACTTGACATTTATTTAAATTGCCGATACATCGAGCGGACTAGAAGTGCCTCAGGCTTTTAGTTGATTCCTGTAGATACTTCATATCAGAGCATCCAGTTCCCACTGTACTTCTGAGTCCATAATCCAAAGACCTGTTCCATCATTAGAAAAAAAAAAAAAAAAAATAGAATACATAAACAGTTTATGACCAAGTCACATGACCCAACAGCTCCGTTGTATTAACAGAATAAACGGTTTCAAGTTCCGGTCTTTTTGCGCACACGTTCATGCACTTTGCTTCCCTGTTGGGATTCTGGTGTCCGTGCAAGATGTAAGATGCAGAGGGTATCTGCAGCTCCGGCCATTACGGACGTACTTGAACAGACATTGACCAAACGAATCAACTTGACCTCGGGTCCTGATCATGCTAAAAGTTGACTTCTTCGGCAGTAGTGTGTGGACCCCAGTAAAAATAACTAAGATTCTCAGTTCTACCATTCCACCCTATCAGGCAGCTCATGAATGCATCTTTGCAGGGCGGAGTTTGTGGGGGGGAGTACTGGGCTTCTCTATAATTCAGATCGACATCCAACATTTCTTTCAATCAAATTTTCTGACATTACTGTGATGTCCGCGCTGTCACGCCCTCTTTCCGCTGACTACAAGGGTCATCAAGGGTCGAAGCCTCTTCAACTTCTAGATCCAGTGGCTGTACTGCTGCAAAAACATCTCTCGTCATGCATGTGATATTTTCGGTTAAGCAAAACATTAAAATGATGGTGGAAAACGATGTTCGGGTACTGACAAGAAGTCATATGACCCTACAGACAAATATACTGACTGCATATTCTCAAAATCTGTCAAGAACCAAAAGTGATCCCTGTGATGAGTTGTATCCCAGCCACGCTTTGATTGTATCTGTTCATGTGGACATATTGAATTGACATGACCACGCGGCCCTAGCACCGGCTTGAGCGGTATTATTGCACATTGTGGTAGGTGGTCTATCTCACAGAAATCAAACTGTATCGACTGCGTGGCAGCCCCATCGGGAGATATTAGACCAGATGTCCGCCGTATGGGAGATTCCACACCTGACCTTTCACCTGGACCTGGCTTGTAACTCAACTGTGGATAATCTTCTTCGTACTTTCCTCCTGTTCCTCATCATCGCAACAGAGGTGGTCTCTGGGCTGGTTCAGAATGATCATTCAAGCACACCCTTCGCCGGTGATAATCTCAAATGATTTTTCGTGAGTCTGGCAACCCACCTATGTAGTGCGCTTGTAATAGTCCAGTCAATCTACGGTATGACCTCACACTAATTGCAAAAGAAACGAAACCTTCTTTATTTTGACTGTTGATATGTACCAAATGACATACTAAAAATCCCAAAAAATCGAAGCATTGGAACAATATTTATTTTTGACTTCAAAAATATACATAGTTAGGGTACTGGCGAAATTAGGGTACATATTGGAAAGTACATAAAAACACCATTTTATCCAAATACAACATAAACCAAGTTAAATTATTAGTGCAGTATAAGAGTCTACACTAAATAAGGCTGTGAATAATAGCCAGTGTGGGGTAGCCCTACCCTGTAACCCCAACCATCACCCCGCCATTTTTAGCCATTGTCCCAATTTTCAACTTCCAGTCCACTCTCCATATCATCCGTATCATCACTACCACTGTCTCCCTCACCCATGTTCTCACATATCCCCCTGCATTCGCCACATGCAGTTGAACAAGGCAGTCCTATTTTCTTGCAGCTGCAGTGCTTGGTGCTGCACCCAGTTTTGCAGTGACATCTGGCGAACTCAAGTAATTCCTTGGGTGCAACATCAAGGCCAGTTTGTTGAGGAACCATACTTCCATCCACGATTTTCCATCCCCATTCTCCAGCATCTAATTCAATGTTCTTCCATGTCTGAACCTGATAATATACGCGCATGCTGTGGAACATAACGGCTGCTGAGGTTGGTGGAAGATTCTTGGGTTCAATAGCCTTCTTGCTAGTCCTCATCAGTTCAAGAAATTTCTGATGCCTCAGTTGGTTTAGATCGCAGATATTCGTATTTGGCTTGTACAAACACATGATAGCTCTTTCCCCAGCCGCTGTTACATCATTCTGGGTGCAACCCCTTCTGTTGAAAACCTTTGCCTGTTCGATAAACGTCTGGTTGTTCTTGATCAATTTCAATCCAACTGCTTTACCAAACCCAAACAGTCTCGATGTTGTGTCACATCCCAGGACAGCATGAACAAACAGTAGGTCACGACAAACCTCTTCCCCAAGTGCAGATCTTGCTTGATGAATATCCATGTATCTATCCTGTTGTCCGGATTTCGGCTCGGGATGGAAGAATATTTTCTCGTGGTCGCTTGTTGCGTGATGGCACAGAAGTATCATCAAGTCAGTGTCGTCACCAGCAACGATTGTAGTACATGTCTCGGCAACTTTCAAAGCGGTTGACACAATAAGCACATCAGCATCACCATCCGCATGATGAACTTGGCAGCCTGACTTTTCCAAGTAACCACTGAGCATGTTGATGAAGTGCTGCTTGTTCTTCTTGTTGGACAGAAAATCTTCCTTTTTCGTTTCTAGCAGCTGCTGCTGTTCCACTTCGTCTGGACTGGGTGCCATCCTTCGGTGCGGGCCCACAATCATAACCATCGAAGACAACAGTCGGCTGCTTGTATTTCTTTACGACGTATGATACATATTTTTGACATATGGAATCATAAGTCTGCCCAGTTTGCCACGGAATCTTATGCATCAAGGCACCACCATCAAGGACGTATTTGCTGTGACAGGAACCAAGTTTTTGCTTCTCATCATCAGAAATGGGGGGTGCAACATTCCAGATAGCATTTGCAAGCACAGGTTTATTTGCCTTTAAGAGGACATTGCGTCTTTCAAAGAGAGCTGGAGGGAAGCCGCATAGTTCATAACGAAAGGCGTCTTTCAGGTTGTCCTTCTGGGTGCCAATAAGGACCAGTCTTTGGAAAAGAAGCTGGGGGTCGATATGTACATCTTCTCCATCGATCTTTACTTTGGACTTCGATTCCATTGTGACAGCTCCATCCTTCTTCCTAAATACGTAGTTCACCACCTGTTTTCCAACCAATCCATCCAAAATCTTGTCCCCGACTTCTTTGGCCTTAGTAACATTAACCTTTTCATCTGCAACTACACCGGTAACTACATTTCTGAGGCTTCCATCCTTATCGAATGGAGTCTTGTCTTGGAGAAAGTCGATCAGCTTGTTCACATCTGCTGAATCCCTCTTTTTTCGGGCTGCAGAGAGGTCCTTATGTTGTTCGCTAGTGGTGTAGGTGACGGCAGTCAGCTGCTGCATGGCCTGGTTTACTTCTGCGCATACAGGACTTGACATCACCCAAACATTTCTCTGCGTCTCAGTCATGCCACGCCCTCTAGTCAGGCCACCTGTAGTCTTAAGACTTCGCATAAGGACCTGTTCGATCACAAGGTCAACGGATAACCCAGCCCAAAATCTCTCAGACCTTCTAACAACATGGAGTCCTTCTTGAAACTGATTGTAGAGTTCCGCGTTTTTGTTCTCAAGTTCGCACATTTTTTGCAAGTAGATTTGTAATGATTTGGTGTAGAGATTATGTCCTGAGGCAGCGAGGTATGGTAACATATCATACATCGCTTGCAAATGAAGGGCCCAATCCCCAGTCCTTTCAGACCGTAAGAATTTTCGAATAATGTCGACCATCTTCATGTACAAAGTCCATAGCTGACAGGTATTTCTCTTTTCCTTGGGCGTGTTTGTTGCATCCGAAAGCAATAATTGCAGTGTTTTCAGTGTTGGGGATGAGGCAACATGTTCTAGAGTCATCTCGCCTTCAATGAGTAGGTCAAGCATCTTGGCAATGTTCTTCATGACAACCGGGAGCCCTTCGTCTCCTTCAGCAGATTCCGTAACGTCGACATTTTCGGCTGAATCAGCGATCCCCGGGACTGACTCAACTTCGCTAGATCCTTCAGTCGGACCGCCTTCTTCGTTTGTCTCAACAGGCAACTTCGAACTTGATTTCCGTTTGAAGCCAAGTGAATCCTCAAGCAGGATTGTGTGAAGTGCAGCATCCACAAGGAAATGTCCCCTTAAAGCTCTGGCAACAGCCTTACCACTCATGATGTGAGTTACTGTGTTGCTTGTGAACACCTGTTCCATAGTTTCCTGCAATCCAGATCCCTCCATTAAGTGGCCGATGCAACCCAAATAGCTCATTAGTGTATGAAAACCACCAAGTCTCAATACAATTGATTGGAGCTCACTTCCCTCTCTTTCATTTTCCAGGATTGATGTGGCCTTCCACCAGAGCGGTTGGTCGAACGTGATAACAGGAGTGGCCTTGTACCGTCTGGAATGATCGAGCACAAAACACAATGTAGAATATATGCAAGTCAAATCACCTGGGTCCATGTCTATCATGGGCAGAAGTCTCACTGATGATGCTCCAGGGTGTTCACCATGCGAGATCAATTGCATGAAACCTGACCAGGCTGGTTTCTGTGGTCTCACCGCAAAAGTTGTTTTCCACAAAAGATCAACATTTATCATTTTTTCCGGTGACTGTATCTCTGATAACACGATTGTCTTGTACTCAAGCTTTTTCAATCCGGTAGTTGGGGCAGTGTAATGTCTTATATCAATCTTTCCGACCTGGGCTATATCATTTGCGGTTACAATCACCCGTTTAATGATGGATGCGCTGGCTACCTTTGGTGTGATGTTTGCAACAATACCCATCCCGTGAAATGTACCGCTGCCATCTAATGTTCGGACATTGTGGTCAACGTTATCAGCAGCGTATTGAATGAAATGGCCTGGTATGTAGCCTGGGATGTCAGTTCCACTATGGGTAGCAGCGCTCCTCTCAAACTTCTGAATTTCAGAGTATGAACTGCAAAACCCGTGCTTACACAAAGTATCAACAAGAAAACGAGAAGCAAAGTGTGAGTGCATTTGCACACCTAGGCCTAACTGCAGCGGAGCTATAAGAACCCTGGGCCTAGCTGCCTGCATGATGGCCTGACCAACAGAAGATACCCTAAGGGCTTTCAGATCTTTATCCTTTCCGACAAATAGACAGTCTAAGAAATGTCGCAGAGAGTCAGGTAAGAATGCAAGAGTCATTTCAACAGAAGACATTTCAAGAGTGGTTGGGTAAACATCTCGACTCTGAACTATAGTCTTAATATCTGTCTTTATAAGTTTTACAGCTGTCTCAACCAACCGCAGTTTCTCAGCCTCGGGATCTGTTTCCTTAGGATGATGATAAAAGTCGCTGATAATCGAGGACGCCGTCTGCCGAAAGGTCACTACATTCTTCTTTCCGTTTATTTCGGTGATGATTATTCGGTCACCAAAATGTTCCTTGAGCTTTTCTTTCATATGAGTTAGTCCATACGGTTCACTCTCTGAATTGTGAAGGACATTTGCCATTTGCGTAATCAGATCATGCACAGTCGTAACCTCTTCATCATTAGCCTCAAAATTATCAGCAACTGTCAAGAAGGCCTCTTCTCTATCTGTGACAACAGGTCGACCAGACCTTCTTCTCTTAGTACTGGAATTACTGTCACCTTGAAAACATTCAGGGATTTGTTTTCGGGTTCGAAAGTTTACATTGCACGATCGATGGTACTTAGAATCAGCTGCATGCAAGTCCGGGACAAAAGATATTCTAGACAGGACTGTTTCTGCCCAATTGTCAGCACGATCTACACATATTTTTCTCACTGTGTCCTGGAAATCAATGGTTCTAACAGGTATGAGGACGTGATCTTTCTGTCTCCCTTGGTACCTGTCCCCGTTTCCACAGTATAGGCAGTGTTCTTTATAGCAAAACGCTGCCTCGCCTGACCGTAGGCTGAGACGTGTATCGTCAGTCGATTTACGTTTACGCCTTCCACCATCTCTGTTGTAATCTCGACGACAATTCACATGCACCTGCTGTCCAATTCTAACATGTATGCTGTCATTGCTCGCAGCACTTGTCCTGGCAATTCCTTCACAACCTTTCTCACCAAGCGTAACCAGTTGAGATCCATTGGCAAGTAGCTCACCACATAGTGCGCACTCATCCATACTCTCCCTGAAAACATAAAGATAGCTGTTACTCATGAGACGGATGAAGTTGCATCAGGGATTAGGGACACTTGAACTAATGAATGCTCCCTAATAAATCAAGCTTAAATGTGGTCCTAGCCCTTTGAAACTATGTTCTCCTGAAAGATTGGCTATGAAAACATGGGTATAGACACCAAATTCAGCTTCCTGTTGTAGCAACTGACAAAGTTATTGACATTTTTGTCCCGAGACGGCTGGCTCAAGTGCTCACAAAATACTCAACTTTCAATCGCAAAATTCAACATGTTCCAATGCTTGGATTGATTGGGATTTTGGATATGTCATTCCTAAGATCAAATGACACAAAATAAAAGTGGTTTCGTTTCTTTTGCAATTAGTGTGAGGTTTTGCCAATATTGAGCCAGATTGACTGGACTATAAGTGCCATGCTGGCCAACGTTTCCAGATCTCGAACTCGGTAGTCCACGGTATCTTCCACTATTATCCAGACTGCCTCGACAACCTCGGACCTGAACTGGTCATCATCAACCCAAAGTATTTCATCTTCACCCCTGCAAGTGTCCCGTGATCAGGTCACTGAGAAGGGCTTTTCTCTAGTGTCAATGGACAGAATGAGCTCCTCCGCCACATCGGTGGTCTGCCACTCAGAATGTGTACTGTGTGAAATATTTTGTTTCCCGTCAAATTTCTGTTCAGTAGAATGCCCATTTCTTGTTCTATCTTCTCTAGTGTCTTTACTGACCACTTTCTGGCCACATATGGCCAAAGTTGACGCCACCTGAGGCCAACTTACATTTTGTTTCCATGAGGAAAATATAGAACTAAGTTATGGATTCTTTCCCAATTTAGTACACCATCATCTTGACACAAAATGTTGCTTGGTATTCTGTTCCGTACAAAAACGTCCATAGGTGGCGCCAAAATGAAATACAAACCCCTCTGAAGGCCAAACTCACCATTTTGTTTTCAGGGAGTAACCTTAGAACAACAAAACAGATTCTTTCTAAATTTAGTGTATGGATATCGTGCCACAAAATATAGTTTGAGATAATTTTTCTTCCACACACACTCATAGTTGGCGCCACATGGAATTTACGTTTCTGGACACTAAAATTAGAATGACATAATCCATACTTTTCAAATTTGGTATGCAGAATGCCACAAGATATCGCTTAGGTTCACCCGCCTCGCAAATATGCCCAATGGTGGCATCACCTTGGGCCAACTTTAAATTTTGTTTTCCGACAATAAAATTAGAAAGTGTGGATTAATTAGGATAGCATTCCATTCACACACAACCATACGTGGTGCCAGATTGAAATTTCATTTCTGCACAATAAAATTAGAATTACTTAATGTGTTCTTTGCAAATTTAGTATGTGGATACCTTGACACAATATATCGCTTGCTGTTTCGACTACATATCTTCAGGTCGCGTCACCTGAAGACAACTGAAAAGTCTAGTTTTCGGACAACAAATTTAGAACGACTTAATGCATTCTTTCCGAAAATTGGTATGTGGATATCATGCAACAAGATGGATTCCGGTTTCATCCAGATCTGCTTATATACACTTGCGTAAAAGTTAAGCACCACCCTATTTTATTGGTTCATACTTCATGTAAGGATCACGAGACAATGCATACAAGAGAGGGAGGGAATTTGGTTTAATGTCACACTCAAGTTTGTTTCACTCATATGGTGACAGTCAGTTTGGTTGGTGGAGGAAGCCGGAGAGAACCACCACCCTTCGGCAAGTAACTGACAGACGTTCACACATGGACCAGCCAATGCATACAATAGCCAAGTCTAAGGACAACAATGTGTCTAGACTGGGGTCTTTTCAACTGCACCAAGACTCAGAGAATAGCTCCCTACATGAAGTATCTACCTATTTTATCAGCAGTTGTATTGAGTAAGCATGTACAGTTGCGAAAAGCGTGATTAGACAGTGCGTATACCTGCACTTCTACTAAACCAACGAACAATGCTACTCTTATAAAAGACAAAAGGCAACAATGCCATTAATCAGAATTTTATAAGCATGACAAGACAATGGCAGAAAATGGGGTAATTCATGGACGAATTAAGTATGTCAGTTCCAGCTAATCCATGGAAATATGATGCAGGTGCTCACAAAGTAACAATCGCGATGTGCATTTCCATGCTAGCATCTGGTGTAACCTCCTTTTACGCGAACGACGTTCTCATATTGGACATATTGGTAAGCAATCGCCAGATGTGTATAATTGGAATGACGTCCCATTGCTCATGGAGTGCTTGGGCCAATTCTTGTCTGGTCTGTAATGCGGAGTTCCCAGCTGTCACGGAGACCAATTTGTCCCACAAATGATCAAGGGGGTTCAGATCAGGGCTTTGCGATTGCCATGGCAAAATAGGGTGGTTCATAACTTTTGTGCTTTTGTTCCACCTGGGAACAACTTGACATTTGCTTTCCGGACTCGAAACTGAGAACACCTTATTGGATTATTTCCAAATTTTGTATTGCGGTCCTACCATATAGGCTACGCCCACTGGTGGTACCACCAGGAGGCCAACCTCAGATTCCGTTTCCATAGTGCAATTAGAATGACCTTACGAATTCTTTGGTACGTGGATACCTTGCCACAATTGCGTGGAATAGGTATCTTTAGAAATAACGATTGTTTCCTTTATAGTCCATGTGTAAGTGGGATGCTTCCTCGATCCTATTTTATTGACTGTATATAGTTTAATCAGTTCAGTACTACCTCGTATGACTAAAAAAGCTACAAGAGAGAAGCGGTCAACAGATTTCAATGATACCGGCAAGACCTCAGGCTGTTCCAATAATATCAAATCCGTATCTCTGATCAGTATCTTTAATCCATATGATATTCGTAGTGAAGTCGTCATCCAAAGAATGATGTATCTCAGTCATGCTTTGATTGAGAAAGTTCATATGAACATCATGAGGATCTTGTAGTACAAGTAGCCCCGGGTTGAGCAAAAGTTACGAAACGTAATGCCATTGATCTTGCACGCTATGATCGAATTTGAGAAACTTGGAGGGGAGGCGCTTGGTGTATAGTCCTGTTTTATAAGTTTCTGTAATAATGTTCTATGACATTGATTAAAATCGTCACATCTAAAACAGAATCTAGGAAATACTACTAGGCGAGATAAGTATACGCCATATGCAGGTCCCACTGGAATATTGGGGGCCCTCGGTGGCCGAGTGGTCTGACTAAGGCACTTCGCTGGTGACCGCTAGCCTCACACTGCTGAACCGGCACGGGTTCGAGCCCAGCTGGTCCATGTGTGGAAGTTTGTCAGTTACTTGCCGACGGGCGGTGGTTCTTTCCTGGAACTCCGGTTTCCTCCACCAACCAAACTGAATGTCACCATATGAGTGAAACAAACTTTGAGTGTGACATTAAGCCCCAAATATCCCAAATTTAAGGTCTTTCTGGCTTTCTTAAACTAAGTATGTATCTTTATAAGGTTGTCAGAATATGTCAAGGTGTCGGCTCACGAAGTGGGGGAGTTGGTCTGACCCTGTCTGATATAGGCAAATATCGTTGTATCCGCGATCATGAGTGGCTCTTCCTGAATCTTGTTTTAGGGGATCTGTACACACTGGGACGTTGCCAGGGTCGTGAGGTCTTCAGTACACGGCC
>JAVTVY010027616.1:0-10511 GCA_036873755.1 Hanleya hanleyi
AGACACTCGACTCACCCTCCCCGAAGGCCAATACGATACCCCCAAGGAGTTATTATAAGTCTCTACGGTAGGTCAGCATTACTTCAAAACCTGTGAAAACCTATCCCTTCAAAAATCTCGTGGACTTCGATTGCAACTCACACAACGACAAGGCGCAGATGCTCCTCACCGCCAACGTGAGTGTCGTACTCAGTCCTATTCTACAGCAAATGCCGGGTCTCGCTCACCTGACCTACACGGGTCCATCCGAGGACCATGGCCAGATCCCGATGGATATGAAGGTGGGTATGTACGGACTCTACCTCTACTCGGACGTGGTCGACAACCACATCGTGGGCGATGTCAACACACCTCTGTTACGCGTGGTCTCCATTAAAAAGAAGTATGGAGATCAAGTCACCGAGAGTTTCAACCACATGCTCTACCTACCGGTGCGACAAACTTACATCAACACTATCACGGTGGATATAAGAGATGACACGGGGCGACCGGTCGCATTCCAACAAGGGAATGTCGTGCTGACACTACATTTCCGACAAGCACGTTCTCCCAACTTTGTATAATGAAAGTACCTTACGAGTGTGATGCACGCAGCTATATGGACTATTATACCCAACAGGCTGGGGGTGGCCTCCCGGTCTTTGCAGGTACACGCATGCAACGAGGACATGGACTGGGGAACAAACTCGGGAGCATCGTCAAAACGTTCCTACCCTTGGTGGCGCGTGGGGTAAAAGCGATGGGCAAACAAGCGGTACGCTGTGGACTGCAAGTTGCCGGTGATGTCTTGGGTGGTACGGCACCCAAAGAAGCCTTGAAACGCCGAGCTAAAGAAGCAGGAGGTGTGTTGATCGCCAAAGCACAACGCACCGTAGGGAATAAAAGACCTGCACCGCCGAGACCACGCACCAGTCGACGACCGACCCAGCGACGACGCGCATGGACGACCAAGAATATATTTTCTTAAACATGTTCTTAATCCACGCAGAATCCTGTCCTTCCACTAACAGTGAATTTGATTTGTGGATCGTCCCGCCCACACAGACCAGTGCCGAACAAGGATTATGGGTGGAGCATCTCCCGCTCTCCAGCATCAACGAAACAGGGCCCATCGAGTTCACCATCAGTAATGCGGATACGGCCTATGTGGATTTAGCTCATACGTGCTCGTATGTGAAAGCCAAGGTCTTCAATGCGGATGGCTCCAGAATCATCCAGAATACCACGGTGGGCCCGACGAATATCTGGCTGCAATCTATGTTTCAACAGGTGGATTTTTGTCTCCGCGACAAACTCATCATTGACTCCACCAACACCTACCCCTATCGAGCCTACATCGAGACGCTGTTGTCGTATGGACGAGAGGCTATACAATCTCACCTGACAGCCGCTTTATTCTACCGGGACTCATCTGAGCATATGGGCACGGTGGACAATGAGGAATATACCAAACGGAAGGCTTCCACCGCGAACGGCGCCTCGGTGGATCTCATGAGTCGACTGCACGCTGACCTTTTCATGCAAGACCGGTACCTCTTGAACAAGATTCCCATCAAAATCCGACTGATACGGGCACCTCCGACCTTCGCCTTGATGGCCGCTGACGTCGAGGGGCATGCAGCCGACTATAAGATCGTCATCCAAGACGCAGTCCTGTATGTCCGAAAAGTGAAAGCGAATCAAGCCGTTCAATAAGGACACCTCAAAGCCTTGGAAACAAAACCAGCCCACTATCCTATCCGACATGTGCAAACCAAAGTGTTCTCTGTGACTGCTGGAAATATGAGCGCCAACAAAGAAAACCTGTTCCTGGGGGAACTACCCAAGCGATTGATCCTGGCCTGTGTGGACAATACCAGTTTCAGCGGAGCCTACCCAGAGAACCCGTTTGACTTTAAACATTTCGGCATCAATTTTGTGGCCCTGCATGTGAACGGACAACAGGTTCCAGCCACGGGCTTAACGCCGAAATTTGGGCTCGGGAATTTCATTCGAGCCTATCAGAGCCTGTTTACAGCCACCGGTCAAATCAACCAGGACGGCCTGTCACCCCTCCATCCCGATTTAACAAACTTCGTGGATCAAGGCACAGAGACGTGGTGTTGGAACAATCAAGCGTTGCAAAGCTTGACCAGTAGCGTGTGCGGACAATATTGCTTGTTTTACCTGTACCATCGATGCCGGGGAAGAACCTTATCTACCATCGTACAGATGTTTGACGAGTACCCCAAGCCCGAGGACCGCGATGTACTCGTATATGACTGGACCGCCGATCATTTCAAATTCTAAAATTCTATCATTCTATCATCTTAAATTCTATCGATTTCAATGTACAAGCCCCCTGTTCTGGGCTTCAATTTTCACGTGGTTGTTCTAACGTTGTTGTTGTTATTTATTGTTGAATAAAAAACAAAATGAGGTCTCACAAATAAAATCTGTCGTGTGTCTTTCCTGTGTGAGCATAATGCATGAAGGCTATAACAGACATGTGGGATTCAGTCAAAGTGACCTTGAACACCGTTGAGAAGTAGCCAATCAGTGGCCTAGGATGGGGACAAAGCAAGAGCACCGCAGTAAAATAGAGAGCCAATGAAATCAGCCCACAGACCAAGTACAGCCCACAGACCAAGTACATGTTTTGGTTTAGGTTAAGATCGGGCATTCCAGCACAAGTACGAGCAGAAGTTACAAGTTACAAGAGCAACAGTTGGAGTGAAAAAAAACTATAGAGGTTCGAGGTGCGGGTAAAGACCAGGAAGACGGCGAGTGGTTACTCGTCCAACACCTATAGATTAAGCTTTTTACTATAGGTTTCATGGTTTCATATATTTTTTCGTGCCAATACGGTTCTGGGGGGAAACTGAGGGTTTCCCACTGGCCATTTAACATGGGCATAGTGCTGACGATCTTGTCCGGGACCCTGTGCATTCCATGGGTGCTTGGGGAGGACGGATAAAGGCTATCTCTTGGCCCGGAGAGGGACGGACATTGCCGGAAGGGGGACCTTTGACCTTTTGACCGGGATGTGACCTTTGACCTTTTGACCTGACGTGTTTTATAGACCCTGTCACACATGTGCACCTATGCGTAGCTCTACGGAATGTAGTCCATGGTAAGTACTATTCTGAATGGTTAGTCCCAAAAAAAGAAAGCAAGAACAACAGCAACAACAACAACAAAGATTACAGGTTAATCTCCATGACAGCACATCCACGCTGGCGGAACCGCTATGGGTGTGTTTACAATTCACTTATGCTATTGTGCGTGTATTCAGAAGTTCATTGTGCTGATGTCAGACTGCTCCTCCGATCCTCAGAATAGGTATAACTGGCGCCACCAAACCACGTGACCTGCGCACTTCCGGTGATGCCGCGCAGGCGCGCGGCCGGATAACCCGCGCGCTGCGTGCGTGCCGGGCCGGGCCGGGCCGGGCCGGGCAGGGGAAAACCCGGACGTTGAAGAGGTCGCGGATGTTCTAGTACAAATCATCCGCGCAAATGTCTCAGGTCTAAAGAAACATTTTGGAACCCTTCTGTGTTCGGACGTAGTTTTTGGTCATTCTTAAACAAACGGAAGTGACGTCACACAGACCCACCAAACCACGTGACCTGCGCAGTAACCTGCGTTTTGCGCAAGGATGTAAGATGAGTACCCGGATGTTGGGGGTAGTTTTGTTCATTCTGAAAAACCGGAATTGACGTCACACAGACCCACCAAACCACGTGACCTGCGCAGTAACCTGCGTTTTGCACAAGGATATCAGATGAGTACCCGGATGTCAAGTCCACGGATGTAAAACCTCCGCCACTGGGAAATCCGGACGTCAGATGAGTACCCTAATCTCACTCACCCTTGACCCAGGCCCCGATAAGCCCGGAGGCCGATATTATCCCTTTGGGATAGGGTTGATAGAAGTTTTTCCCTATTGTAAGCCGCGTTCCGCTTTTTATATTTTTTTCTGTGAAAACATACACCCACCCTACCACTGTCACCCCGATAAGCCCGGGGGACCGATATTCGCCCTTTGGGATAGGGTTGATAGGAATTTTCCCCTATTGTAGGGGTAAAGTCCGTGTTCAGCTTTTTATATTTTCGGCACAAATCCTAAATTGACATACACTCACTCCCTCACCCTACCTCTCTCAGCAGGCCCCGATAAGCCGGGGGGACCGATATTAGTCCATTGGGATAGGGTTGGTAAGGGTTTCCCCTATTTTAGGAGTAAAGTCCGTGTTCAGCTTTTTTATATTTTCGGGACAAATCCTAATTTTACATGCACCCACCCATGGCTGGATAACGCTGGAGGAACGCTTCACTTTGACACCTCACTCGACCCAATCGGTCCACTAGGGACCCCTCTCGCCCCTGGAGATTGCCGATCATTCTCACGAAAACCCACGTTTTTGGGACTACTTTCGGTCCGCGGAAACTTATCCCCACGACCGCATCATCGCGGAGGAATAAATGCCTCATAGAAACCGAAAGTGACGTCACCATGGCAACCACCTGCGCAGAACAGACCTGCGCACGCCAGTTTTTTTTTTTTTCTGCCCAAGCGCACTGAACCGAATATGGCGGTTAAATAGCTTTTCTATACTACTGTCGGATATGTCGCTATGAAGGATCTCACTGATTTAAATTGAATTCTGTGTTCAAGGCGCCCAGGTCATGAATATTTAATAGTCTTATGACATCACGGCCGCGTTTTAACTGCTTTACTTGTACTCGGGGAGGGGGGATAGGGCCATTGTCTCTGCTTTAACTCAAGGTTTACGCCAAGGGCCAGTCCATAATTCTATCCCGCATTGTAGTGCCAACCTGACGCGAGGGCGACAACATCAGAAGATTCCCCGACAGCTTGGCGTATGATTCGGCTGAGCCAACCAAAAATCACATACCATTATGTTCCCTTCAAAGCAATATGAAGAGCTGTGGGGATTGGTTGAAACTCGCGTTACTGCAAGCTGGATGCTGCAAGCGACATATCCAAATGGGGGAGCAGATATGATTTAATTTTAATTAGATTGACTGTTTGCTGTCTCGGATTCTTATTCAGTAGACTAGACATATAGATCTATTGAATATGCTTTTTTCAAGGGTTTTTTCCAATTGTATGAAAGAGGTGAAAATAGCCTCGGGAAATGCTATTTTGAAAAACGGGGAAGAATCAGTAATGTCACGCCTGTGACGTCGGTGAGCTTATCTACCAGTCTGTCCACAGTTACATTCCATAAGGAGGGGCTTGAACTATTCGATCAGTTGGGAACATCTGTTTCAATGTATATTACCAGTAGAGTGACTACAAATTAATAGTTCAGATGAATAACTACACTTGTATATCGTAAAGGCAGGCCATTGTTCCAAAGCAACGCTCCAGTGATTGTGTGGAGATAGTATGAGAAACTTTAGTCATGTAGTCCGTGTTCGTTCTTGGTACCACATTTTATATTTTATACCGAGGTTAAGTTAGAGGCGCGCATCGACTGCCCATGCACTTCCGTGTAGCAGCTTTGTCAGTTTTCCCTGGACCGTTTTCCCTCAAATTTTACCTGCGCTGTTGGGGTTAAGGAGTTTCACTGTGGCACCACTCATAACCGACCCAAGGTGAGACAAAACACGACATAGTTCGGTCGACATAATTAGGCCAAGGAAGTTTAAACTCGACCTGAAGTAGCTGTCTTGTATGTCATCTCAACGCCAGCTCGATTTACTGTTTGAATTGTTGCATTTTTGTTTCAGTCATTATTTGCGACACATCGCTTAGCAAACCTTGCTTGTAGTCTGATTTGAAAAAAAAATCAAATGGGGCTGAATTCAGTGACTATTTCAGTGAAGCCTGGTTATTGTGTGACGGTTTCATTCCGACTACTAAAATACTGGTGCTCCACAAACAAACCGCAACTCGGCCCACAAACCCACCTCACACTCCATCGTCCTTATTGAGACGGAGCAAGAATGAATATTGGAATATTGAGTAATGTCGAATGCCCCCCCCCCCCCCGCCCCGCACACCATCCCCATCAGACCCCGCCTCGTCTGATTTCATTTTTTTAACTGCAAAGTGAGCCCGTTGGCTTATTTTCCTATCTGACTACATCAAGGCGAAATCCAGTTACAATCAACGATACCAGAAGTTCTGACGATACTTAATACGCTACATATATTTTCTCCGCCCAAAATAATGAAACCTACCTTTTGAGTTATATCACAGACTTGGAATCCATTCTAAATATTCCGTGGGTAGTTTATTCGGGCATTCTCACAGCAGCACAGCTCTCCTGAACGCGATCTAGCCCCAGAACACACTAGCTGCGAAAGTGACTTCACGGTTCAGAAAAGCTGAGTTATGAGAATGCTCGAATTAACAACCAGAGGGATGTCTAGAATGGATTCCAAGCCTCTGATTTAACTGAAAAGCTGGGATTCATGATTTGGGTTGGAGAAAATGGCGTATAAGGTATCGTTTTGTAGTTGCCGGACATTTCTGTCCTGCAGCTAGAAGATTTTGCCGGTAAACAGGCAGTCCCTACACTAAATATAAATAAATATTATAAGATATCTTATAGGGGCTGCGCGTCGGACTACAATTTCCTATGGGATGCTTCATATCTTCACTTTACGGCGGTTATCCGTTTTGCGCGAATACGCATTTGTATTAAACATTTGTTGTATTTGAGGGGTAAATATTCGTAAGTCATCTTAGTCATGCAAATGACAGAAAGTATCACTTGTTTGAGATATGTGATTTCTCACCAACTACGTATTCTCGATTAAAAAATCTTTGGGGTAATTATGTTTCTGCCAATCGATACATTTCGATTGATAGCTGTTTCAATTCAGCCGTCTATCTACTCCTTTTTCTAAATTCGATGGATAACAGCGCACGGTATCAGGAACACAAGCCTGCGCCTCACAGCCGGGGTCAGATATCACCCCGGAGATTCAGTTCTCCATCCCTTGTATGCTTTGGCATGACATTCCATCCCGTGGAGCATGTTTTCCATCCTGTGGAGAAAAACATGGCCGAAAGTACACGTTTTTTTGCCTCTCCGGACAGAGTGGAAGATACCTATGAACTGGAGCGGAGGTAGGTGGATAATCATGTAGCCTATCAGGGGCCTATTTAATCATAGAAGATATGTGATCACAATTCCCTCTCTGTCAAGATGCCGTTTTCCGTAAATTAGCTACACATTTAGACCTGTTTCGGGTATTTTGACAGACAAGCCCGCATTATACCCCCGATTGGAGTCATTTTTATCACATGGTCCGTGTGTTTTCAATGAAATATACTGCCAAGGTTACTAGTATACACATCTGTTGTTGTAAAATCAGTTAAAACTGACTAGAGAACCGCTGATGAACTCAGCTGAACTAATTGTATTGCGGTAGTCCATACCACGGTAGTAGTATACATAACGCAAATTGATGAGATACCCCCTCACTGCGCATGCGCAGAACCTTGTGTGACGTCATAAGTGTATGGGCATTGGGGGGTTATTGGGGGGGTTGGGGTTGCGCATGCGTGATGTGTGGGAGGTGGGTACAAGATGGCCGCCATGTGGGAGGTGGGTACAAGATGGCCGCGAGTGTCATGATGTGGGAGGTGGGTACAAGATGGCCGCCAGTGTGAGTGAGATGTGGGAGGTGGGTACAAGATGGCCGCGAGTGTCATGATGTGGGAGGTGGGTACAAGATGGCCGCGAGTGTGAGTGAGATGTGGGAGGTGGGTACAAGATGGCCGCCAATGTTCACAAATCATGATAATCAAGATATCTATCGCTCTATATATAGATGTGTGGGAGGTGGGTACAAGATGGCCGCGAGTGTGAGTGAGATGTGGGAGGTGGGTACAAGATGGCCGCCAATGTTATGGTGTGACGTCATAAGTGTATGGGCATTGGGGGGTTATTGGGGGTGTGCGCATGCGTGATGTGTGGGAGGTGGGTACAAGATGGCCGCCATGTGGGAGGTGGGTACAAGATGGCCGCCATGTGGGAGGTGGGTACAAGATGGCCGCGATCAATGAGTGCATAGAAAAAAAAAAAGTTCCGGCAAAAAAAAAAAAAAAAAATGTATTCATCCGCGGTGATGCGGTTTGGCCGTGGTTTTGGCGGTAATTCGGTCGCGGGAGAAAAAGTAGTCCCTAGATAAAATGGTCCGATTGGGTCGAGTGAGGTATCAAAGTGAAGCTTAGGTGAAGGGGCATCTAATGGGCTAGGTGTGGGGTTGAAATATCGGCATTCTGCGCATGCGCGGTGACCGAAGGGTATGAAAATAGCCTTTTTGGAGCTAGGGGAGCCCCTAGTGTACCGATGGGGTCGAGTGAGGTATCAAAGTGAAGCTTAGGTGAGGGGGCATCTAATGGGCTGGGTGTGGGGTTGAAATATCGGCCTTCTGCGCATGCGCGGTGGCCCAAGGGTATGAAAATAGCCTTTTTGGAGCTAGGGGAGCCCCTAGTGGACCGATGGGGTCGAGTGAGGTATCAAAGTGAAGCATCCATGAAGGGGCATCTAATGGACTGGGTGTGGGGTTGAATTAGGGTCATTCTGCGCATGCGCGGTGGCCGAAGGGTATGAAAATAGCCTTTTTGGAGCTAGGGGAGCCCCTAGTGGACCGATGGGGTCGAGTGAGGTATCAAAGTGAAGCATCCATGAAGGGGCATCTAATGGACTGGGTGTGGGGTTGAATTAGGGTCATTCTGCGCATGCGCGGTGGCCGAAGGGTATGAAAATAGCCTTTTTGGAGCTACGGGAGCCCCTAGTGGACCGATGGGGTCGAGTGAGGTATCAAAGTGAAGCATCCATGAAGGGGCATCTAATGGACTGGGTGTGGGGTTGAATTAGGGTCATTCTGCGCATGCGCGGTGGCCGAAGGGTATGAAAATAGCCTTTTTGGAGCTAGGGGAGCCCCTAGTGGACCGATGGGGTCGAGTGAGGTATCAAAGTGAAGCATCCATGAAGGGGCATCTAATGGATTGGGTGTGGGGTTGAATAGGGTCATTCTGCGCATGCGCGGTGGCCGAAGGGTATGAAAATAGCCTTTTTGGAGCTACGGGAGCCCCTAGTGGACCGATGGGGTCGAGTGAGGTATCAAAGTGAAGCATCCATGAAGGGCATCTAATGGACTGGGTGTGGGGTTGAATTAGGGTCATTCTGCGCATGCGCGGTGGCCGAAGGGTATGAAAATAGACGTGTTGGAGCTAGGGGAGCCCTAGTGGACCGTGGGGTCGAGTGAGGGTATCAAAGTGAAGCATTCATGAAGGGGCATCTAATGGACTGGAGTGTGGGTTGGAAATAGCGGCATTCTGCGCATGCGCGGTGGCCCAAGGGTATGAAAATAGACGTTTTGGCATCTGGGGAGCCCTAATGGTCAGATAGGTCAGTGAGGTATCAAAGTGAAGCCTAGGTGAAGGGGTATTTGATGGCTGGGTGGGTGCATGTAAAATTTTTCCTGAAAAAAAAAAAATACGGAACACGAACTTTATCGAAAAACCTGGGGAAAATGCCTATATGGGGTATGGGGGGTATATAGGTCGCCGGGCTTAACGGGGCTTGCCTATCAATAGAGTTATCTCCCCCTAGTTCCAGGGTGGGTGTATGTAAAAATTTTCCTGAAAAAATACGGAATACGGACTTTATTCTAAATTACGGGAAAATGCCTATATGGGGTATGGCAGGTATAGCACCATCCTGGGAAACCTACTTCTCCACATTTGCGGTATAGGTTGTGGGGCCTCGTTTTACTCGTCTCGTCATTTAGAACATGATAGGAAAGTGTCCCCGTGCGAATCGGTGAAATTTTGAAAAAGTCACCGAACCCATATGGTGCTTTTGAGGGTATAGGATCAATGTTTGTCCCCCTGGGAAACGTACTTCTATACATTTGCGGTAGGGTGGCATGGGGTCTCGTTTTACTCGTCTCGTCATTTAGAACATGATAGGAAGTGTCCACATTGCGAATCGGTGAAATTTTGAAAAAGTCACCGAGCCCCATATAGACCCATACTGGGGTATAGGTTCAATGGTTATCCTACTGGGAAACGTACTTCTATACATTTGCGGTAGGGTTGTGAGGTCTCGTTTTACTCGTCTCGTCATTTAGAACACGATAGGAAGTGTTGCGGAGCGAATCGGTGAAATTTTTGAAAAAAGTCACCGAGGCCTGAGTAGGCCCATAGGCCTATACTGCATGGCTATGGGTGTATAGGCCCATACGGGGTGGACATGTTGGAGTCTAGGTGGGCCACTCATGGTCCAATGGGGTCGAGTGAGGTCTTATTTTTGAAGCTCTCGTGGAGGAGCACTTGACTACACTAATGGTTCGTCCGTGTTCAATAGTCTGCGCATGCGCAGTCTGGCCGTAGTATAGAAAACAGGCATTTTGGGTGCTATGTAGGGGTGTGTTTGGGTTAGAGATGAGCTAATCACGGTTTGAATGGGTCGTGTGAGGTGTCAAAGTGAAGCTTGTGTGGGGTAGAGTCAGAATGGTGTGTTTTTGAATGCATGTCG
>JAVTVY010027617.1:0-105597 GCA_036873755.1 Hanleya hanleyi
CCGTCTGTCCTTTCTCGTTACCAAGATATCTTCAGAACGACTTACCCTAGGCACACCAAACTTGCAGTGCACATCCGTATGCTTGTGACCCAGAACTCTATTGAATCTGGACCTGATTGGTTAGAAACTTTGGCGGCCATCTTTAATTTATGCGAAACCATCACAGGTTTCTTGTTACCAAGATATCTTTAGAACGACTTACCCTAAGCACCCCAAACTTGCACTGCACATCCATATGCTCATGATCCAGAACCCTATTGAATCTGGACCTCATTGGTTGGAAACTTTGGCGGCCATATTTAATTTATGCGAAATCATTAATCTTGTGTATCTTAGGTACCATTTCTCTGTTCAGTGTGAAACTTGGTATAGATCATCGATGCATCAAGAAACTTCAAAGGAATGACCAAACCAGTTTCCCTGATTCGGTGAAAACCTTGGCGGCCATCTTTAATTTATGCAAAATCTTCAATGATATATATCTCTGATACCATTCAAGTGTTCTATACGAAACTTGGTATACAGCATCGATGTATCAAGAGATCTGCAATGTATAGCCACATCAGTTCCTCTGAGTGGCGGGAAGGATGGGCGGCCATCATTAATTTATGCAAAATCATTAATGATCTCTATCTCTGATACTGTTCGAGTGCTCGATGTAAAATTTGGTATATATCATCGAAGCATCAATAGACTTACGATAAATGGCGTTTCTGATTGGGCGGAACCTTGGCGGCCATCTTTAATTTATGCAAAATCTTCAATGATATATATCTTTGATACCATTTCAGTGTTCTATATGAAACTTGGTATCCAGCATCGATGTATCAAGAGACTTGCAATGAATAACCACATCGGTTCCTCTGAGTGGCGGGAAGGATGGGCGGCCATCTTTAATTTATGCGAAATCATTAATGATCTATATCTCTGATACGGTTCAAGTGCTCAATGTAAAATTTGGTATACATCATCGATGTATCAATAGACAGTTCTGGTTTTTCTGCTTGGGCAGAAACCTTGGTGGCCATCTTTAATTTATGCAAAATCTTTAATGATGTTTATCTTTGATACCATTTCAGTGTTCTATATGAAACTTGGTATACAGAATCTATGTATCAAGAGACTTGCAATGAATAACCACATCAGTTTCTCTGAGTGGTGGGAAGGATGGGCAGCCATCTTTAATTTATGTGAAATCATTAGGGATCTCTATCTCAGATAATTTTCAAATGTTCGATGTCAAATTTGATATACATCGTCGATGCATCAACAGACTTATGTAATGAATACCGGTTTCTCTGATTGGACGGAAACGTTTGAGGCCATTTCTAATGGCAAAATTTTTCATAATCTGTATATTTGTTACTTGACTGCTTGGTGTTCCTGAAGTCTTGTTTTAAATTGAATACATTATGAATGGCTGGAGCCCAGAGCCGAGGGGTTTTCAGATGCGCAGCTTCGTATTATTTCATAAAATTCCAACCGCTTGATTCTACTTTGCCCGATTTGCTGTCTTAGGGAAAATTGTTTGTCATTCTAATTATGAACGAATCCGAATCAAATTCATCTGCTAAATGATATCCAAAATGTCCCAGGTTTCATTTTCACCCTTGTGTACTTTCCGTCTGAAGACCACGTGTTAGCATTCGATTCCTTCATACAGACTGTTTTCGCCTGTTGGGTTTATTAACGTAGGTTTGCACCAGCAGCCGAGCGAAGGAGAATATACTAGAACTATTTGGCGCCAGTCGGGAATCATTACAGAGAGTATTCGAGGCTCCCAAAAAATAATCGAGCAAAGGTTTCCGAAGTTTAGTTGGCGCATTACGTCATCAAACATGTGAAGACCACCATTGTCCGTTTGTGTACACGTTTTGCAGCAAGACGAAAGGATATCTCGGAGTATTCTGATTACAGGTCAGCTATTTGACTTGAATTTCCGTGAAATATCGAATAAATCTCTCTGAGTGAACAACACACTGATTAAACTAGCTTCAGGCGAGTCTTTGCACGAACCGATTCTACCCCTGAGGGAGATGCTTTTGGTTGTCGAGATTTTCCCGGAAGTTTTCGGATGCTCTTCTGTCATACGCTCGGTGAAAAGATTGCAAAACTACCTGTCTTTATTGGATATAGCAGTTGACCTGCCGGTATTGCCATCAATCAACACAATGCGATTAGGACTACAGTGAAAATGATTTTTATTAGCACAAAAGTAGACGGCGACCATGGCTGAGAGTCGCCGGTAACCGGCTCCTAATGAAACCCCTGAAACAGAGATTTGTTTTAGTTCCAAGTAAGAAAGTGTCAAAATATTCCACCAAAATCACATTTTATGAGATGAAAAATACATACCGGGAAATGGCATCAGTTATCTTGATCAGGAAAACAAGTGCATTATTTCCTCTTTTTGTAAGGCGTCGTAAAATGTCCACTTCCACTCGAAAATACATCTCGTAGTATTTTAGAATAGAATTCACTGTTTAGTTTAATGCCAGGGTTAGATCTAGGGTCTCACAGCGTCCGTAAAACGGACACAGGTACAAAATCAAATGAATTAAAAATGAATATGTTTTTGCAAAATATCAAATGATTTTTTCCAAAAATCAAATGATTTTTTACGATGTTTGAAAGCCGTAAACCTGGACGAGTGTGTGTCAACTCGCGTTAAACAACTTATGGCAAGGGAGACAACTATGCATCTATCCGTTGATAAGCTTGGCCACTGGGGGCACGATAGTTTTCGTTCTCCAGGCAGAGGTCTATACTATGAATGAAGTCGGAAATATGTATGTCTGCGAGTGTCTGGAGAGCTAGGCAGCGTGTGCGTTCTCGCGTTGTCCGTCATGGTGGGACAGAAAGGTCGGTCTGGGAGAAAATACGAAGGGTAGCGGCCGCACAAGAGGATGCGGTGTGTTGGCTGGACATTTGAAAAAAAAACTAAAGGAAGATGAAGGGTCTGACTGCCACAAAGTCGACGTTCTCTTTGCTCGATGCTGTGCTGCCGGTATTGAAAACACAGGTCAAGCAGATGTTGAACACGACATGGAAAATGATGCAGGCATCGAAGCTGGGACAAATTATGTTCAACCTGTTGAGGCAGTCGAGGTGGGAAGAGAATCAGCTTTGAATGATATACAGCATGGTATAAAAATACTGTACAGAGGAATCTATTCAATAGAAATTTTGAAAGCAGCAGCTGTAAATAATTTTAAAAGCAGATCATCAGATTAAACAAGAAGTAAAATGTGCATGATATGCTTGTCTGATCGACAAGACATGCATCAAGGGTCCCAGAGTTTCTCGGCGCCTAGACGGCCCCGGAGCCCTAGTCTAATCAGCAAAAAGGTTAGTTGTTATTAGTTTAGTCAAAGTTGACATCATGGTATAGTATCAATCTGACAGCACGTGGAAGTAAATGATCTGGAAATTCATGCAGCAAGTCCCTGCTCAACTTTGTCATTTTGAAACACAAGCAAGATCAGCCTGAATGTGGTGAAAATTTGGAAAAAAAGAAGTAAATTGTTCATTATCTACAGGTATCTGACAAGACATTTAAATAGCCAGAAATGGGCTCGAATGCTCCGGAGAGCATCTAAGACCCCAGAGCTTCCAGGGGCCTAGGCGGCCCCTGGACCCCGGCCTGTAAGCTACGCCTCGCTGCGCTCGGCATTATTTTTTTCAAATAAGGACACTACTTCAAATTCCTGGATATAACCCTGAATGCATTTATTATGATTTGTAATATCTGTTTGGAACATCATTGGTTGTTCAGAGCAATTTTGATGAATGCCATTCTGCTCGAAAAATGTTCGCTGGCTCGAGCTGTTGTCCAATCATTATGGAGAGGTACCAAACAATGTTTGAACTACTGGATAGTCAACAAACTTGGCTTGTCAAGTGCCATGGAAAGAATTGAGAAACTGCTTTGATTGATCATTAGTGATCTTTATATGCAGTTAAATCTCCAAATATTTTAGCCATCAGGAAATGACTAAGTTATAAAAGATTCTTCGTTAAATTTCCTTCAAAATGATGTAGATTACAATGACAACATCCATACAGGCATAAAAGGATGTATGTATGTATGTATGTATGTATATGCAGAGAAATCGGCACTCAAAGCAGCACAAGTTTTGTAAACTGAAATTAGTTGATCATTACGTTTAACCATTCATAATGATCAGTCACAGTGTATTTTCCTCAAACCACACATTCTTTTGCAAATATCAAAGTAATTACTGGTAATTATAAAATAACAAAGTGTGACTTTTGATTAGAGATATCCAATTTGTGAAATTTTGTATTCTGAAGTTTTGAGATAAACCCACTCATACTCTGGTTGATATGCTGGGATATGTGAAATGGATAAAAGGGTTCAGAAAGGTGTGAAACTGCTCTCTGCCCTCACTCTGAGATGTATGCCTTCCCACATTAAATTTAACAGAATCCTTTATTTGCACTACACAGAAGTGTTGAGAAATAAAATCTGCCTTTCAAGGTACGAAAATCAACCAATCTGGATTTCACTTCTGTTTTATAGGTTCAACCTTTTAGCTTACTGGACACATTTATAGATTTATACCCCATACTGGTGGTAGGCAAGACTAGGGAAACAACAGAAGCATTCTCCATGAAATGCAAGTCCAGCAATCTGAACAATAGGTTACTGCTTATTTCCATCCCTGTAGAGTATATACATGTAGGCCTATAATGAAATGGCCAATACGGATCTGTACCCCTAAATAAAATGATTGTCTCTGTTCACTCATTATATGTTGTAGTACTTTGAATACATTGATCTACTTCCATGTGCTCTTTGTACACTGAAATAATGGCTCATTTCAAACTGATTCTTTACTTATATTATTTCCAGTTAATGGTAGTGCTACAATTAAGGGTGAAGAGGACAACCACTGTTGTTGTTGACCGAAACAATTTCCATGCCCTTTTCAGTCTTTTGCCAATTTCTTCTTAAAGACTTGGGGTATGGTAATGAAACTTCAACCACATGTCCATCTAGACTTGAGGAAAACACTGGAATACGAAATACGAAAAAAAATAATTATTTCATATTTCATTGATTCTTTACTTAATTTATTTCAAACATAGTCGAATGAGCTGCAAAGCTGTGATAAGCAAATTATGTATAATAACCCCAAACTCAAGTGTCAAATTGATCCATGAGAGTCAAACAATTTGTAATTAGAGCATTATTATCTCCAAGCAATACCTACATTGTACCACTCAAAGTAATTCATTTAACATTGTTTGTATTAAATTGTCATTTTTCTGTATTTGACTACATATTGGGTTATTTTCACTACTGGGTATGGGTACAGTTTAGCCCATGTGATTCAGTGTAACATCTAGAATCTTCCATGTTCTCATAATGATAATAGTTGTTTAAATACATGTACATGCAGTTATCAGGCTGAAATTGAATGGAAGCACATGTACAATGTTAATGAGTAATGTCATCATGGTCGGGAGTGTGCATGAATTTGACATATCCCAAATGTACATGAATGTCTGGGCAGTACAGAGTGTCAATAACAGTGTACTGTGACAGAGAGCAATGGTACTGAGGTGATTGATTGATTATTGGTACATAGTAAGGTGGTGGCAAAACACATACATGTACATACAAGTGACCCAGAGCTATCATCTCACCATGGAGACCGGCTTTGTCAAGTTAGAAAGAGAATAAATAAAAGTGAATGTGCTAGTCATTTCTTCTTTGTAGGTATGTTTAACTCGGGACCATTGGGTGACCACAATGTAACAAACTGCCAGGCTTTGTATCTTTCTTAGATACCTGTCAAACTGTCTTTTTGTCAGTGCTTGTTTTTGTCTTGCTTCTATACATGTCTCACTCGATCAACACCATACTAAAAGGTACATAACTCCCGATAAATGTCTGGTATTATGTCTATTGGTGAATAAAATCTACAGAAGGTTTACCGAGCTACTTAATCCCACACTGTCCTTCCATGGCATGTCTACATGTACATGGATTCAATAGTTTACCTATTCTCTCTTTTCATTGTGTAGAAGACACAGTTGTCATAAAGGTTTAAAGTTTTATATAAAATGGATGCAAATTTCGCAGCAGCAGAGGGGACAAAGGTAAAGGAATAGGGGCTAAGGAGGAAAAAAGAGGAAGGTCGGAGTTAGGAGGCTGGAACAGACAGAGGTGGAGAAAGATAGGGAGGAAGGGGTGCCAACGGAGGAGACAGAACTGGAGAAGGATAGAGGGGGTGGGGAAAGATAGAGGGAATGGACAAGGCTAGAGCGCATAGAGAAAGATATAGGGGATGGAGAAGGATATAATGGGTTGAGAAGGATAGAAGGAATGGAGAAGGATAAAGAAGGTAGCGTAGGATAACAGGGATGAAGGATGGTGGAGGTGAAGAAGGGTAAAAGGGATCGAGGAGGATAGAAGAGATGGAGAAGGATAGTGGGGTGGAGAAGGATAGAGGAGATATAGAAAAATAGAGATGGGGAAGGATAGAGGGGATTGAGAAGGATATAGGAGATGGAGATAGGAGAGGCGGAGAAGATAAGCAGGGATGGAGAATGATGGAATGGATGGAGAAGGATTGAGTGGCTGCAGGAGGATAGGGGGGAATGGAGAAGTATAGAATGGATGGAGAAGGATTGAGTGGATGGAGAAGGGTCGAGTGCATGGAGAAGATTGATTGGATGAAGAACGATAGAAGGATGAAGAAGGATAGAAGGATGAAGAAGAATAGGTGGGACGGAGAAGGATGGACTGAATGGAGAAGAGTAGGAGGTTTGGAGACTGATAGAAGGGGTGGAGAAGGATATCAGGGATGGAGGAGGATAGATAAAATAAAGAAGGATTGAGTGGATGAAGAAGGATAATGTGGATGGAGATGGACAGATTGGATGGAGAAAGATAGAGAAAGATAGAGAGGATGAAGAAGGATAGGATAGATGGAGAAGGATAAAGGGGATGGAGAAGGATAGCGGGAATGAAGAAGAACAGAGGGGATGAAGGATTGAGTGGATGAAGAAGGATAGAGTGAAGGGAGAAGGATAGAGTGGATGGAGAAGGATAGAAGGGATGGAGAAGGTTAGAAGGGTTGAAGAAGGATAAAGGGAATGAAGAAGGATAGAGTGGATGGAGAAGGATAGAGGGAATAAAGAAGGATATAAGGGATGAAAAAGGATAGAGTGGATGGAGAAGAATAGAGGGAATTGAGAAAGATAGCAGGATGGCAAAGGCTTGAGGGGATGGAGAAGGATAGAAGGGTCTGAGACGGATAGAAGAGATTGAGAAGAATAGAAGTGGTGGATAAGTGTGGTGGGGATGGAGGAGGGGGTGGAATGGCAGCAGTGAGAGGCGGTGGAGGATAGGGGGAAGATGACCGGTGAAGAAGGTAGGGATTAGGATTGCCACATAGGGGTCGAAATTTACACCTGTCTACCTGTCTCTGACAGGTAATTTTTGAAAGAGACCGGTAGAGAAATAAAGTACCTGTCTCTATTGACAGGTAGCCAATAATTTTGTTTTGGTGTTCAAAATATATCTTCAACAAAATTCATTCAAAACACCTGCTAATAAGTGCAAGTAAACAAGGTGTCATTAATTTATTAGTGTCTTGCAACATCTAAATTTGTCATTAATCTCGAGTTACATGTATGTGACAATTTCAACGATTGCATGTTCAGGTAATTCTTAAAGGTGACAGGTAAACATGTTGGTCACCTGTCTCGTATGACAGGTAAATTATTTTGAATATTTCGACCCCTGCCACAGAACATGACATGAAGGGCTCAAAGAGGTAGAATACGTAAACCATGGAAGTAGGACTGTGGGAATGTCATATTGTTTGTTATCAATATATGATCCTTCTCCATGATCATATTAGTGGCAATATCTTTAAATCTCTCTGAACAATTGTGGGAACACTGGTAAGGTGTTACATGTAGACAATCTCGCGTTACAGTACACCACTACATATTGTCTGTACCAGATAATCTATTCTAGACATTTTCGCCACTATCTCGGAGTAAATTTTTTGTGCAACATTGAAATTTCACATTTTATTTCCGTATTCTCATGAAAGATCCATTGAGAATTGATGAAAATCACCAATACCTGTCATGTTATTTTAGGGCCATGATGACGTTGATCTGCCAATGTTTACATGTATGTAACATGCAGACTTGACACCCATGACATAAATAAATAGCTCAAAAATCCTTCATCCAGCATATTTTCGTGATTTTTGGAGAACTTGTTTGATTTTCTTGATACTTTGGAATAAATTGTATTTTGGAATAAATTACTATTTATTGTTTATATACTGTGTGAAATTTCAATTTTGTATGGTAAAGTGACTTCGAAATATCGGCAAAAATGTATAGAATGGATTATTTAGTTATGTTATACATTCACATAAGAGAAAAGTTTACAGACAATTTATTTTGTGACTTTGTTTCCCAACAATGATGAGAGCAAAACTATTGTTGCCTGTATGTGGTGAAGGACAGATGTGTTAATCAAGTTCATTATACCAGCAGTTAAGTCACACTGTCTGTAAATGTCTATCCTTGAGACTATTGTGACTTGTCAAGGTTGTTTGACCACGGAACCAAAACATTAAACGGTAAACTTGTTGAATATAGCAGGATAGTAGGTCTCCCCTTGTATTATACTTCCTTCTTTTTACAAACTGAACCTCATTGGTATACTCTTGTATAATGATTATGTCAGTCCATTGTGTTCAGGAATTTGTTCTCCCTGGCCCTCTATTAGGTCGTTTGCCCTGTATGTGAATGGGATAGTTTTCTGTGAGACTAACTAATTACTGATGACATTGATGGGTCACAATTCCCGCCAATACTTGGAGTCTTCCCTGGACAATGGATCTATGTAGGAGATAGTCATATATACAAACAGGTGACCTTCCTGTAATGAATGGAGTCCTGACAGATCCACATGCTTGAATGCCTTCACCAATTTCTACAGTCGGCCAGTGCTTATTTGTACACCATTTTACATGTAGACTTGCTTGTTGAATACTGACGTTATTGGAGAAGTAAGCATGGAGTGCCAGTTTTGGAGTGAACATAAGTTTACTTTTCTACACGTTCTTGGTGGTAATGTGTGTGAATACTAATGTGGTGACTGAGCTATGCCTGAAATTTGTACGCAAGAACAGGTAACTGAAAGGTCCTGGTATTCTTGTGGATATCCGTCCAGGACTTATTATGATTGCCAGAACTTTAATGGAGGATACTGATGTGAAACTCAAGAAAAAAATGTAGTACAGGACTCGTAACCATTCACCTGGACAGAAGGTTCTGCAGTATTTTTTGTTAAAGCTTGAGTGTTGAGTTGTGAGGTCCCATGCCAGATCCACATGCTACATGTAGTTTGAGTCCTGTTGCAGTTGACATCGCTGACTCCCATTATGGCAGGCATGGGAGGATGGTACTACGGCCATCTGTACAAATCAGCTGATGATCCGCTTACTGTTCTCAGCAATCCTTACTCCCAGAATGCACTGCACATCCGTGGATCCCTGCCTCCGATTGGCCGGATCTCTCCAGTGTATGATCAGATGAAGTTTTACAACATTGTGAACTCTTCCAAACCTGTGTACAAGCCACATGGATGGGACCCCGGTGAGATTATCTGTGTTAAATACTGGCAACTGGGAAGTTGGAAATGAGAAATATATCCGATTAAAAAGTAAACCGATGTGTGATGAATAAATTTACATATCAATAGTTCAAATAAAACCACCCATCATCCACATGTACAAGTAAAGATATCTTCCTCTATAAATCATAGACAAAACCCAACAGAAATACTACTGTATCATATTCATCATGTGCATAAATTTATGGGTATATAAGGTCTCAAATAATTCAATCACTTTCTGTTCACTCACTTACGCAGCTCTATTAAATGAAAGTCATAGATTGACGGACTCCTCATAAAGCAGCCTAATAAGGACCATTTTTGTAATGTTGAATAAACTGGGTGCTGTAACTTGAATGGGCGATGTAATTAATCACCATCAAGACCTAAGAATTCATTTTGTCCTATTCTTCAAAATGCAACCTTTGTTCACCAATTGTTTGATATCAAATTTAAGTAATCAACTTAACCAAAGTTGGGATGACCCTTGTTTCAAAATTTGTTTAGGATAATAGTCTGATTCTAAGGACATGTGATTGTACAGCATGACTTTTTTTGGACTGTTCACTAAAACACACCTATCGCTGTCATTCTAAGTTTTGGTACATACCGGTACAGTTTCTTCAAAGTTTTTTTCAGTGAGTGACATAAGTCTTTTCACTTGGAAAGAACAACCAGCACTTTTACGACTGAGAAATGTTTGGTGTGCGAATAAATGGTAGGCATACACTTGATTCAGTATGTATCAACGAAGGACATGCATGTAAATCCACTGGCATGGTGCTTTGCTGTTGAATATTTTTATGTTCAGCGATACCAAAAGATACTATTTACAGGAGGACGTGCGTTAGGCTGTCAGTGAAAATCATGACTTATAATAATTTTTATTACTGCCTTAAATTTAATTTAACTATTAGAAGCTCTGAAAAGTAAGAGCGATAAATAAATATGTTTTATTGACCAGACTACATGTACCCTACACCAACGGTGGATAATAAGTGCATGTGAGCCACTGTCACAGTTGGAACAGGTGTGTTGAGTATGTAACTTCCCTCCCGCTCCAGGAAACAAAACCAACGACCACAGTGACATATCTTGATAACTTGTGCTGTGAGACATGTGTATTAAATTGTGTGCACGATCGGGTACATGGACAGCCTATTTATTTCATGTTACATGTACATTCAAGTTGTGTAAGTAGATCTCTTAAGACCAATCACATTCAGAAGTTTCTGCAGACTTAAAAGTTCAGTATATCCTAGCAGTCTCGTATCCATTTTAAGCGTCCACCAAATAGTTAGGCTACACGAAAGCTCCTGATTAACTTTAATAGGTCACAAATGTCACTTTTGATCTGAGAAACTCTTCAATATTGAAGGGGTGGCTTTTGGAGAAATGTCTATGTTGGCCAACAGACATTTATCTTTCTACTGATTAATAAAATGTTAATATCAGATTTACATTCAATATCTCTTACATGGGATAGACCTGGTGAGTTGCAGGTCGTGGAAACAATTAAGGGCCTCAACTCCTCCGACAGCTTGTCGTAAGAGTTGACTAACTGGGGCACCCATATGGTTTCTGGGTGTACATGTGAAAAGGAATATGACACATAAATTGTGATATGACTGAAATATTGTTGAAAGCGACATTAAATCGTATGTACTCACTCATTCCTTGATATCTCTTACATGTACATTCAGTTTGAATACATAGTCTGATCTAAGTTTGGCCTAATATTGAGGGGTGCTGAATGAAGTGATTGATATTTTATTAAACGATTTACCATACATTGTTTGTGCCGTATATAAAGTTATAATCAACTCTATATAACTCTTTCCTCTTCCATGTACATCATGTATTTCAGTTGATGTAATTATATGAATTTGTAAACTGATAGTACAGGTACATTGTACAGTGACCCTTTTTAGTTCATGAACAGATCATGAATTGCCCATTTGAAAACAAATCCAATTTATACAGAAAATACACTATTTCCACAAGTTTATCCAATTATTACAGGTTTATTATTATCATCTTCATTCCTCCTTATGGAGAGCATGATATTGGGTTATATAAAATAGACAATTATTTCATTATAAATATTCTGTACAGTTCATATGAAGGGTTTTTCCGTCTTTATTTGACTTTATTCAAAATGCGAAAATATTATGTGATGGTGAGTTCCAGTTGTGTCATCTCTGTATTCTTTGTTGTTCGGTCTATACCAGTGACAGTTGTCTATCCATAGTTGCAATTTTTTGTGAGTGCATAAACTAAGTTGGGAAGATATGTCTTATATCAAAATTCAGGTCGAGGTTAAAGATCAAGGTGGCAGAAAAATCATTGAAACGTTCCTGTCTGGTCTTTTCTCTGGCAGTTTTCTATCCAGATTTGTAATTTTTGTGAATGGTTACACTATAGGTGGAGACAATTTCAAATATGTCGCATCCCAAAACTGGGGTCACAGTCAAAGGTCACTGTGATCCCAAAATAGAGAAATCATTAAAACTTCAAAAGCCACAATCGTTTGTGTCAATGGATACATTAAATCATGTACCAAAATTGAGGTCAATGTCGCCCAAAATCAGGAAATGATAAAAATAGATTTTTTGTTGTTGTCAGTAGATACTAAGGTAAGCTGTGTCACAGTTACTGTGACCTCAAAATCAGAAAATGATTAAAAATATAATTTTTTGTTGGTCAGTAGATACTAAGGGAAGATGTGTCACAGACACCGTGACCTCAGAATTAGTATTTTTGTTAGTAGATAAACAATAACGGGGAGACGATGTTGGATGTATCAAAATTGATGTCAGATTGTTGTGCGGGGATTTATTGAAGTCAATTTTGGCTCTTGTTTACTTTATTTTGCTTCTTGTATGATAAGTCTCTGTATGTTGGTACACAGCAAAACAGTTGTGCCACTTTGTTTACTTGTTGTGTTAATAATTGACTCTGTGGTTTTCACTTCAAAGTAGAGGCAGAGAAATATTTGTTTACAGTATGATAGAGAAAATATTTATGACTTAGTAATGGGTTGATACCATTGTCCTCAGGCAAAGGGTGATGACCATGTTATGATTATGTTACACTGATTTGTTGGAACTGTTGATTTGGCAGAACCTTTCACTGACACTTTGATATCCTGCTTGTAGTGAGCACATGTAGAATTTATATAGTATATGACTTAGTATGGTTTCTAGGTGGAGATAACCATGTTATTCTGTTTATATTCAGACCTGAGAATTTATCTCTAATAAATGGGAAAATAAGAAGTCTAGCTTGGTCACATCAAGGGAGACAACCCTGGAGTGGAGTATGTTTTATACATGTACATCATGGTGTAATGTGAAGCCAGAAGAGAGAGAGATAGAATTAAGGTTTATTGTCGTGTTCAGGATGTTAAATGGCTGTAGCTGTGGGTTTGTTTGAAGAGGGACTTTTTCATCATCACTACTCAAGGAATTTAATTTTCCACTCGGATTGTAATAATTCATTATTTTTTTATATGAGTTGTTCAACTTGGGAAGATTTTTTTCTTTTTTTTCTCTGGCTTCCTGCTTTCCCATTTGCCTAAGGCAAATTTATCCTTGCTAATTTGTGTTGCTTAATGTGTTTTGATACTTACCATGTCCAGGGAAAAAGTTGAAAGTTGAGGCATAGAACGAGTGAGTTAGTCAAGCTTATACATGTATTCACTTTTGTCAGAAACTTGACTACATATACAGTACTAAAGGTAGTAATTGGATCTACCATAATCCAGCGTTAATGGAAATTGAGTGGTATCGAAAGTTAAATTGAAATCATGCATGCAATAATACTAATCAATAACACATGTCACTGTGTATTGTGCGTCTGATTTATTGTTGTGCACTTGAGGACTATTTCAGAGGGGACCGACTAAGAGGAATTTTCTACTGGTGAAAGTTACTACTGTGATAATTTGTATCTGTTAAGGTGTGTTTATTTTCTTCTTATCACATGAAGAGATTGCTAGGTGATGTATCCATGTACGTCACAGGTTGGGGTCACTTAGGATTCACACCCTCCAGACTGAGCTGTCGATGGTATCAGTGTTTCTTTCTCATATCATTGGAGCCCCTTGGACACGGATAAAGCCCCGTTGGTCATGGTTTCTTTCTAATGTTGGGTGTGTTTTAAGTTGTAGCCATGGGTGTGATAACGGTCTTGAAAACATGTGACACCTTACAAAGAGCACAATTTGATTCTACAATTCAGACAGTGAAGTCTTGGAGTGGCCTTTTAGTTTATATTTTACTTTCTCAATCACTGACAGAAAGGTTAACCGATGGCATTCAAATTTCTCTCCATAGACCTGTGTGGATTGACAGGGATCAGTTCACAGAGAACAATGGTTATTTATGATTGGATTCAAAGGAGAGCATTCCTTCATTCGAGCAGAGAAAAACATTATAGAGGACATATACAGCTGCACATTTCTATGAACAAAGGCCACTTTTTAACTGGGTGACATTTTAAAGGTTCCCTGCATGAAGAGTTAAATTCATTTTGAGTTTTTATGCCTGAGCTTGATCATGTGTACCAGTAACAGTTCAATGGAAAAGTATTGAAAACTTCCCTGGATTGTGCGAGATCTATTTGACCTTGTTTCCATTGGTAACCCATCGAGTACAGCCCTATTTTGTAAGCGCACTGAGACGGTAATTCGTGAATACATGCTGACCTGAGCGAAGTAAAAAATTATGCAAACTAGCCGGATGTTCGCAGTGCTCATGTGCCAGAAAATCAAATGAACGAGGAAAGCAATACATGTAGCTAGTATCTAGGTGAACAGATCAAGCCGCCATCATGGCGACGGCTGTAGAGGCTAAACCACCAAGTAAAGATGAGTTACGGGATCGTCCTGTCAGCCAAAGACATGTGTATCATATACAGATTGGACCAGATCCTCCCATACTTTATAGGAAATATATCTGGGGGAGAGAAAGTGAGTATAGACAATAGTAACATGATATCTCTGAGAAAGGCTGGGACAGGATTGCTGACAGAACACTCAGATTGGGTTCACCCTCAGGAATCAGTATTTTATCTAACATGTATATACTAATATGATCAGTAGTTTTAAGAGAACCTTATATCCACAGTTTTACCCTGTATAAATAGAATAAGCAAATAGTTGTATCAATTTTGGTGAAAATCATTGCTATATGCCATGTAGAATCTACTTTATTGTAAATAAACTGTGTCTGTCTTGTGTAAAATAACTACATGCACTTATAATTAACTGAAAAATTAAAATCACTGATTTTTGAGGACACACTTGATCTATTCTTAGAATGGATGTAGTCATCATAATATGTACCTGTTACATGCATTATGTACAGCATTATCAATGAAATCATGCATGACAGTGTTTTGTAAATTGGTCTGTTGTCATGGGGTTGTCCCCCCCCTTGCCTTTTTTGCTAGGCAGAATCAGTGCACCACAGTGGAATGTCCGGGAACAAAAGCACCCAGTAAATTGCTTTCTATGGAAATTTGTTATGGGAGTTGGAAGTGTCGATAGCAGATAATGTGAAACATGTCCTTGGAATGTGGGGCATAGTTATACTTAGATGGCACATTCAACAAATGTATAAATGGCATGCTTGATCAGTATTAGAAAGGGGGATAACTCTGTTATTGTATAGGTCATGAGGGCGACATTAACAAAGTCACAGTGCTGCTATTGTAACTGCCTCCTGATGATTAATTATGCTTTAGCTTTTCTTCTTTTAGTAACAAATTAATACATTTTCATATTTATTTTATATTCATGTACACATGTGATTTATGAGTTTGGAACACAGTACTGACCCTCTATGTTTTACATAAATGTAGGCTGTTGAGGTGGGGTCTCGGTGGGGTCCAACTTGTGTAACATTACACTGTAATGATAACAGGCGCCTCGGAGCACGTTTGAAAGTGGGGGGGCTGAACTCTATATCGGCCATGTTAAATGCTGGACTGGTGCTATCTAAGATAGGACTTATAACATTGCAGTCTCAAAAAGTGCCCCCCGGTTCCGCGGCCCCTGGATAAAAGATAGGAAAAAAGAGGAATGGTCTTGGAAATTGTAGAAAATTGCTTACATAATTGACAGCCTCTAATAAGTATGGTATTTTATTTCTTACACAAAAGTGTTAATTAGTAATAATCATATGTAATCAGATTACCGTCACATTACTGTACATGTATTGTATGTGATTCTGCGGGGGATTGTGCATATACTTGATCTTAGAAACTAGCAAAATTGAATATGGAGGAGTTTGACTGCCTGTAACTGTTACTAATACAAATTAATTCGACTTTAATTACCATGTCTACATGTACACATAGTTGTTTGATCAAAATTCTTCCTTCAACCCTCTAAAATCTGGTATTTGTTATTTCAGGCCGGCCACATAACCACAGCTTGTGGTACGATGAATATGGTGACCCGCACGGCTATGGTGAGGGCTATGGTGGTCGTGGTGGGCCAGGTGGTCGCGGTTACTATGGTAACAATGGCTTCCGACCTGGCAAAACCCTTCACGGATCTTACCCACGAAAAAAATACCCGCCAGGAACATTTGGGAAGCGTGATTACATGATGGGCTCTGATGGTGCCAATTCTAAGCCTAAGGTTATCACAATTGTTAGGAATGGACCTAAGCCACGTAGTACAGTTAAATTGCTGCTCAATCGACGGAGCGTTCAGTCTTTCGAGCAGCTCATGGCTGACGTTGCAGAAGCATTTGGAAAAAAATGGAAAAATGACAAACTTCGCAGGTTGTACACTATCAAAGGCAGGCCTGTTCAAAGCGTGTCTGATTTCTTCCGCGATGACGACATCTTCATAGGTGTTGGCAATGACCGACTGACAGAGGGCAATGTTCAGGACATCATTGCCGAACTCTACCCAGACAATCCATATGCACAAAACTTACTCAAAGACTTTGAAAAGAACAGAAGGCGGAATAAATACACCATAGCTCACAGAGATCCTGATGATGAGCCAAAAAAGGACAGTGGACTCGGCGACGGTAGTGATGGGAATGGTGATAATCTCTCGGAAAATGAGTATGTCATATACAAGGGTAGACCAAACTTCAGGGATGGACAGCGTATGAACCAGGAGAGAGGGCTGGCAGCCAAGGACGAACGTGATCGTGCTCACAGGCGACGACAGAAGATGCTGGATGCAGAGAGGAGAGCTTTAGAAGAAGAGAAGAGAAAACGTGGACTAGTGGGCAAGAAGGAAGACCCATTTAAAAGACAAAAAGAGCAGAAATTACGAGAGCAGCGAGAACGAGAAGAAGCGAAGCGACGCCAGGATGAGGAGGATCGTCGCCGGAGACAGGCGGAGGAGGATGAGAGGAGGAGAAGAGAGAGAGAAGCTGGTGATAAGGATGCCAAAGACAGGGCAGCCAGAGAGGAGGCAGAGCGAAAGGCCAGGGAGAGACAGAGGGCAGCTGAAGATGAAGAGAGGAGGAGGAGGGAGAAGGAGGATGCAGATAAGAGAAATCGGATGGACAATGATGCTAGAGACAAGGCAGACAGGGAAGCCCAGGAAAGAGCTGATAGAGAGAGAGAAGCACGAGAGAAGGCCGACAGAGATAGAGAAGCACGAGAGCGGGCTCAGAGGGACAAAGAGGCTCGCGAGAGGGCAGAAAGGGATAGGCAACAGGCCAAGGACAAACCAAAAGCTGTCGCAAAACCTAAAGAACAACGCCAGATTGTTAACGATGACGATGTTTTGAAAAAGTATATTCCCGGACGGCAATTGGGTGATGGCAATTTTGCTGTTGTAAAACAGTGCAAGATGAAAGCGACTGGAAATGAGTACGCTATGAAAATTATTGATAAAGCTAAGCTCAAGGGTAAAGGACAAATGGTGGATAATGAGATTGAAATTATGAAAGAGTGTGCACATCCGAACATTATTAAGTTATATGAGGATTGTGAGACGAAGGACAAAATATACCTCATTGAGGAGCTAGTTAAGGTAAGCATTTCTCTCATTGACTGTCAAAGATAATAATGACATTAATTATTACAGACAGGGTGCGAAATAGCCCTTTGCCCGGTTGCCCGGGGTAACCTAAATTTCCTTTGGGCAACCAAATATTCTGTCCAAATTGAATGCATTTGGATGTGTTTGTTGCCCGTGCTTGCCGATGGGCAACTAAAATTTGTTTGTCTATTTCATACCCTGACAGGGCCATCTCCAAGTTCATTAAGGGTATAGGCACCCAAAAAATATTATGCAAATCCCTCTCTCTTCCATCATAGCATGGAATTCAAGCTTTACAAGCAAAAATTCACATGTAATGCTGAAGTACTAAGACAAATGATTGAAATACAGTGGAAACAACTTATACCGTAATCAACTCTGCAATGTGGGTTTTATTCACTGCAGATGAGTATGGAACCAAATTGCCAGCAGAATATGCTTTGCATTTGAACCCTTATAGCCCTCATGATTGAGGAAAGCCACCTTGGCAAATCTTGTGGAATCAAAATAACCTGCATTTACAATGTTAAAATTGCTAATGTAAAGTTACTTTTGTTATGGCATGTCCCTCCGCATAGCTGAGAGCTGGGGCCAATTGAGGGCCTTCTGTTTAGTGGAATTACCTAAGACATCAGGAAAACTTTCCATGTACACATAGTCCTCACTACTACATGCAAGAGATGAATAAGGGTGAAGAAGTGTCTCTGGATAAACTTCCCTCAAACTTAATACATGTACATCCTGCAGATATCCACAAAGATAAACAATGAGGAAAATTAAAATGCATTGACTGTTCATATTCCAGGGTGGTGATCTATTCGACGCAATTACACAGAGTGTGAAATTTGGAGAGGTTGACTCTGCTAGCATGATGAAGGATTTGTGTGGTGCTCTTTTCTATCTTCATTCACGAAATATAGTACATCGAGATCTTAAACCTGAGAATCTCTTGGTAAGTTTCTGTATGACTGTCAATTGACAGGGTAGGATATTGGCCTGGCCAGGCCTGTTCTCCTGTTCTCCATGTGATATTGTGTGGTAGATTCTTACTGTACTGAATTTGAGATCACGGATCAGTGAAAGGGTCTCAACGTGGGAAATAGTTAAAAACAATTTGCGGACACAAACTATGATCAAACTTTAGTCGTACTGGCAATACCACGTTTTAGAAGTTCGAGAATGAAAATTTTATACTCTAATGTAAATTTTGCTGAAGTAATTTTCTCTCTGTGCATTGTGACTTTGTGAAGAAATGTTTTGTATCGAGTTCATAATTCCCAAAACTAAAGTAAAATTAAAGTCCTGCCAACTGATTTATTTCTGTGTGGAAGAAGGTTGTTTACATGTGCTTTGGTAAACCATGATATTGGTACATATATTTACTTTAGGTTTGTCGAAACAAGGATGGGTCCATCTCACTAAAGTTGGCAGACTTTGGCTTGGCTATGGAGGTCAAGGAACCAATCTACACTGTGTGTGGCACTCCAACATATGTAGCACCAGAAATCTTGTCTGAAGTCGGTAAGACCATGTTTTTGATATCTTTGCATCAGGATGTACTGCTAAGTGAGTTTGTTATCTCATAGACGAGTAGACTACTACAGGTTTGATCTTGCACTATCCAATGCTTGGTTAGAATACTTCAGGTTTTTTTGTTCATCATAGTAGATTGTGAGCATCATCAATGGATAATGGATAATGTCACAATAATAATAATGTTCCAACAAATTCATGTATATTATTTTCACAGCAATTCCAATTCTAGCAATGAATGAAAGATTCAGTTGGACTCCAAGTTCTTTCCAGTAATCTTCATATGCTCTGCTCTCTTATTGTTGTTATATTTATTTCGAGCTGTTTGTATATATGTACATGTATTCATTGTGAATCCTCTTTCCACTTTATGAGTATGAGTAATATATATTTGCAGGCTATGGAATTGAGGTAGACAATTGGGCAGCAGGTGTGATAGGCTACATCCTCCTATGTGGTTTTCCACCATTCCGCAGTGCAGATAGAAACCAGACTGAGTTGTTTGAGTTCATCAAAGCGGGAGAGTATGAATTCTTGAGCCCATACTGGGACAGTGTGTCCTCATGTAAGTATAGCCTTCATTCAGGCTAAAAACAATATGTGCTTTTAAGACATTCAAACTAAATCCAGTATCCCTACCTACACATATTTTTATGACAGAAAAATGTTTTAACAGAATTTTGTGAAATTCTATACAAAAGGTCAATGTTAGAAGAAAAAAGTAAAAAATCTAAACTGACCTACCCAACTTTTTTGTTGTAGGAAACACAAATATTCCTGGGAATGACCTGATCATTTCAGTGCTTGATTTCGTGTACAGATGAGTAGAAAAAAATATGAAAATCCAGTTTTCACTCTCCCGAGTTAGTTACATATTCCAATGTTAAACCACTCACCTTAAATTCTGTTTCAGAAAGGATAAGGCTTTTGGTTTATCAAATTCAAATAAAATCAAGAAAAATTCAGAAAATAAAAACCAAAAAAAAATTGGAGTTGGGTATTCCACCAGGGGAATCAGTTATGATCTACCCAGGGGATTCTATGTGTGCTCCAATGTTAAATTTAATGATAAAGAGGTTTTGTTTAGCTGAAGTGCAAATGTATATGTGTACATGGAAAGTTTGCTACAGTTTTCAGTTGTCACTGGATGATTATGAAGCTTGGTACACATGTTTCTTATGATTAGAGCATGTACCTGTGTTATTTTGGAGATGCAATATTAATTTGTGTCCAATGTATGAGGTTTTGGATTTTTCAATTGGCCAATTATAATGTTTTTGTTAGACAAAAATATACCAAAAAGTTTATTGAATTTGTCAGGTTTCATTGGATGATTATGAAACTTGGTACACTTATTTCATATCATTAGAGGATGTGCCTGTGCTATTTATGAGATGAAATATTAATTTCTGTCCAAATTATGAGGGTTTCGACTTAGTAATTTGCAATCATAATATATTTGTACACCTGTACATGGAAAGTTTGCTAAAGCTGTCAGCTTTCGTTGGATGAGTTTGGCACTAGCTACACAAGTTGCATATGATTTGAGGATGTGCCTTTGCTATTGGTGACATGAAATATTAATTTTTGTCCAAATCATCACGGTTTAGACTTCATACATTTCCAATGATAAGGGCTTTATTAGGCAAAAATTTACATGTACACCTGTACATGGAAAGTTTGCTCTACATGTGTGCTTTCATTACTGCTGCAGCTTCAGTGAATGACCCCACAAGGCGAGATGTTGAGGTTCTGGACAGAACGTTTGTTAGATACATACTGCCAAACTCGGAAGAGTATGGAACTTTATGAATAGGTACTTTATGAGATTATAGTACATTAACAACTTCACAGATGAGCCCATGATATAATCACTGATAAATGAGAAAGAACCTGATTCTGTTGCAGATGCCAAGGACTTGATGGAGAAGCTTATAGTAGTGAACATCCATGAGAGGTTTACAGCCATTGATGTGTTGTGTCACCCTTGGATCATGGGAGGAGGGGACCTGGGCAGCCTGTCGCCAGATAAACTACGAGAACTCAAGTCCAAAGGCTCTGACTATCGCTCTGAGCTGGAAACAGAGGCCAAGATGGCTAGAGAGAACTGGAACAATAGGCATGGTTGATGAAGATCTTAACATATTCACTCTGTTAATTCCTTTATGTAATGTTAGATGAATGCATGAAAATATGTGGCACTCGGTAACACGAGTGTCATTACATACATTGTATGCTCTGAGCATGTGTAGATTAGACCTTAGGAACAGGATGATCCTCTGGGGAACATGACTATTGAGAGCCATCTATGACACAGGTAAGAGACGTGGTGCACAATATCATGATTGGTGCATGTGTCGGTGTGGACAAAATTATGGTAGGGGCATGCCTCATATTTTGGTGTGCACAATATCATGATGGGCAAATGTCATGGTGAATACTATGCTATGACAGTTGCCGGTCTTGGTTTGTACACTACTATGATTGGCACATGCCTATGATGGAGCATGTAGAGAGACACAGACATTGATGTGGACAGTAGCACGATGGGCACATGTCTTAATCTTTACAGTATCATGACAGATGTAAGTCTTGATGTGCACAATATCATGATGGCAGATGCATCCATGTACAGTAGGCTATACAATATCATGACATTGTCAGATGTCTTGATGTGCACAATATCAATGGGCATAATTCTCAGTCTGTAAGTCATGACAAGCAGATGCCTTGGTGTGCACAAAATCATTGATGGGTGAATGTATGGGTGTGAACAAATTCATGAGGGCATCTGTCTTATCTTGTATATACATCTAATCATTCAAGTGACCATTAAACAATACTACATGTACCTACATATGCAAAAAACATGAGAATCTGTTTTTTAACTGTGATCAGTCTTGTTTTCTCAAATTTGTGCAGTTACCATGCATAATCTTCCTCTAGTTTGACACGAAAAAAAGTTATACTGCCATGTTAGGAATTGTGTGTAAAAGTTACTATACTTTTAGAACATCTTTGTGAGAAAAATAATATATAATGGGAGATAAATAATATATAATAGGAGATTCAGTCCATTCTATGATTAATTACAATATACAAATCTCTCTTTTTCTCCATTGTTTATTTATATTGTGCTCTGCTGACAAAGCTACTGTGATATTTACATAAATGAACTAATATATATTGGAAGACTAGAATTGAGAAAATAGTTTTCTATAGATTATTGTAGTTACAATGTTCTGGAATGTATGTACATATCTCCCAGTAAATTTCTGCTTTTTATCTTGTCTCAGCTGTAAATAGTTCTTCGTAGTAAAGAATTTACAATGAAGATGAAGAAAACGTGTAGTGAAAACCCGAGACCATGACATTTACATGTATGTATAGTAGAATTTTCTCTAGACATTTTTATTTTACACTCATATCATATAGTCTATAATGTCTTTCTCTTTTTGTGGATAGAAGAATTCATAAACAAAGTTTGAATCAACCCTAGTGCTTATCTATTTAATCATGTACATATGTTGTTAGTATTGTTGTACATACTTGACACTGTAAATAAAACACTCACTGGTCAGTCACTCTCCTGAATGTCCATATGTTTACCTATCCAAAATGAAGCAAGCAAGTGCCAAATCATGACTCAAAGGGCACCTTGGATTTTTAAGCTTAACAATCAAACATTGCCTTCCACTGTTGAACTTCTGGGTAAATTTTCAGAACAAATATAGAATTTTTTTCTGATACCTGTCTATGGATCCTATGAAAATTAAACTCCCATATTACTGGGTTACAAAATTTGTATAAAATTTAATGTTATTGTTCGATAGTTTCCCGACCCATCTACTGTTATCTGGTAATTTTGGTGCATCTGTACTTGATATTCCTCCTTTATATCCAGTATGCTGAGAATAGTTAAAATGATTTCTTTTGAAACTAAAGTCTGGACAACCATACAGACATTTCTAGTTACTTATTGAACATGGTATTGAAAATTCTCAGTTGTTTTGTAGGTAACCCTCACAGATGTATGTAATCCAGGAATATGACCTGATTGAATAAATGGTCAAATGGCACAGATGCATTTGTAAATGGTCACTTTAATGTTCATATACACAGTAACAAGATCTTATGCTATGTATACCTCTAGGTATATTTAAGAATGTAAAGAAAGGTTAATTTTTTATTTATTTTATATTTCATGTGATATTATGTTGTCCAGGTAGCAATTAACATATACATTGTATTTCATAGTCATAAAGTACAGACTTAGATCTATTGTGCCTTGTGCAGAATCAGTTTATTTATTTCAAGTTTTTCTCATGTTTGAGGCCTGTGAATAGGTGTCTGTGGCAGCTCTGTGCCCCCCCCCCCTTTCCCCTTTCCTCATGAAGTGGAACAGTTCAAATTACACGACTGCTGTGATTGGCTCTCTTGCTCGAGGGATTAAACCAATTGGGAAGGATTCTATTCCCCTTTGAATGACTTCCCACTTGAGGTTTGGCAGCTGACTTCTGGATATCTAAACTTCATTAAGTGTATATTTCCATTGTGATTGGTCAGGGGAGGGAGAGGGGCGGTATCCTGCAGATACGATTACCAGGATGATGTTTGTTGACATCTTGCTTAGAATCCGTCCCTGGAATGTCAGTATTACTTGACTGTGATATATGATAGATATTATTTGTCTGTCGATTTTTGTTATTTCGATTTCTCTTTGTGATATGTTCATGACACTACCAGTTGAAACACTTTTATATGCAGACAGTTACCATGGTTACAGGTGATTGAAATGTTCAGTCTACAAGCATTCTTTACTTGCTCAGCTGTTTATAATAGTTACAATTTTGAGATACTGTTACAGTATAACTTGTTCAGTTGTAGTAGGATGTTTTATGCATCTTTCCTGTTATCGCTGTAAATGGCAAACACCAGTATTTTTCTCAAGGAAATTAATCAGGTGTATAAAACCCAATGGAATGAGACCTATTAAAATTGTTTCAATTATTCTGTTACTCTGTAAAGGAAAATCGTGTTCAAAGCTATGCTGAATTTGTAAATACATCAATTGACTAAAATTAAAGTTGATACATTTAAATTAAAGCATGTATATTTGACCATGACTTACGAACCCCATGTACCAATGGCACAGATCATTTCTGTGTTCATGGTACTTGGAGCGATTTGAGAAATATTAGGAAATATATTTTCTGTCTACCATTCATGTATGTAATCAATGGTACTCAAAGTATAAAATCAAGACATAGTTGGCATAACTTTTAAGCTTTTATTGCCCTATCCAATATTAAAACTTGAATTATTTATATTTACAAGTAATCCGTCCTTTCATGATTAGATCCAACCTTTGCAAAATAATTTATTTTCCTGGTATTCTATTGTTCTTACCGGTTAATATGTATCTCAAATATGTAATATCTTTTATATCTAATGTACAGTAGGTAAAAATAAACAAAGTTGTGAAAATTGTTGAATTTGTTATATGTTTTTGTTGGAAATTAACTACCCAAATGATCAGCTTTTGTGGGCCAGCCACCTAGGCTCTTTGACAGTTTGTATCACTTGCATAGACTATGAAGCACCTTTATAGATAAAGACTTGATTGGATATACTGAAACACTGCACCGTACGCTTTCTAAAGTTGGGTCCAGCCAAACAGTCTTTGTCAAGTTGACCATGTTAGTAGTATACAAGGAGTCAATTGATAGAATGGCGCATCACTGCGCATGCGCAGAACCTTGGGTGACGTCAGAAGTATGGATGTGCGCATGCGTGAGTGATGTGTGGTGGGAGGTGGGTACAAAATGGCGGCCTGTGTGGATGTGTGGTGGGAGGTGGGTACAAGATGGCGGCTTGGTTTTAGGGTGGTGGGAGGTGGGTATCCGCCATTTTGTACCCACCTCCCACCACCATTTGGCTGGTGGTGGGAGGTGGGTATCGCCATTTTGTACCCACCTCCCACCACCACCCTTCATCAATTGACGTGATAAGTGTGGATGTGCGCATGCGTGATGGCTGTGTGGTGGGAGGTGGGTACAACATGGCGGCCTGTGATGGATGTGTGGTGGGAGGTGGGTACAACATGGCGGCCTGGTTTTTAGGGTGGTGGGAGGTGGGTATCCACCATTTTGTACCCACCTCCCATGTGGTGGGAGGTGGGTACAACATGGCGGCCTGGTTTTTAGGGTGGTGGGAGGTGGGTATCCACCATTTTGTACCCACCTCCCACCACCCTCTGTCGATGTGCGCATGCGTGAGGGTTGTGTGGTGGGAGGTGGGTACAAGATGGCGGATTGGTGAAAAACGTATAAAAGGAGTCGATTTTTAGGGTAGGGGTGTATTCATTGCACTACTTTTGCGTAGCACTGTGACTTACCTGACCTGACCTGCCTGCCTGCCTGCCTGCCTGCCTGCCTGCTTGCTTCACCTCTAGTCAGTCATCCAGCCAGCTTGCCTGTTTTGTATGAGCTGTGGAGAACCATTTACTTTTTTCACTTTTACCAGTGCAAATTCACCAGACTTTTACACGGTAGCAGTTACTCACCAGCCTGAGCCCATAGTCATGATGAATTCAGCCGACCTAGTCACGCTTCAAAAGAACCGTTCTCGCCTCGTTGATGAGATGGAGCATGTGCCTGATCTATGTGATTTCCTTATGCAGGAAAACATATTCCTGAAACAGGGTGTCGAAGATATCATGGCGGAGAACACTGCTTCACGACAAAACAGAGCTCTCATCGACCGTCTACTGCGCTGTGGCCCCTATGCATTTTCAGCCTTCGTGGAGGGGTTGAAGATCACGCGAAATGGTGAACTAGCGGATCTACTTGAAATTCCCCTTGTAGATGATGATATCTTAGTGGTGGATACCACCGAAGAGCGTACAGCTAGCAAACGTACGCACACTAGCCCAGAGAGTACACCTGCTAAACGTGCTGGACGACCCAAACGGCCCCGTCTAACACCGTTAGAAATACCTGAGTCAGTGATTGAGGAGCCAGTAGTACCCCAGCAAGTGCCTGTGAAACAACAGGTAGAACTTCCTATGTCTGTCCAGGAGATCAACAACCTGATCCAAGAGGCTTACCAGGCAGCCCACACCGACATTTGGGAGCTCTCACCCTATTTAACTGTGAGTGTGAAAGACGAAGAAGTGCATTTTAATGCAGCGGGCTTTAACGACAGACCTGGTAAGCATATTGCCATGAACTTGGACACCTGGCAAAAACTGGAGACCCTTGATTACGCCATTGATGCAGTTATTCGTGACCAGGGGAATGACGAAGCGAAATTTCATGTGGGTGACGACATCTTTGTGAGCTGTGCTTATTTCAACGACCAGCTCCTGGTGCATATTCGAAAATGGCGAAAGCGGTTAGATACGCAAGAGCTTGTTGCTTGTCCTCAGGGTGTCACTTTGAAATTAACGGCCTGGCGGAAGTTGCAGAGTCTTGCCAGTACAATTCGTCAAACTCTGGCCTACCAGGTGCCTAACTATATTTATCAGAAGTACATTGACACAGTCCTGCATCTAATCATACCTCGCATGGACACTCTTGTAGCCTCATACGCGAGCATCACTGAAGCACTACAGGCTGTGACCGAGACGCAAATTGCCCTGGCAGTGGTAGCGGCCTGCCCTTCCAAAATTCCACGTGAAGAGATTGTTACCTACATTTACGTGCACCAGGGACAGAAAGATGATGATGAATTCAAACAAGTCTTGTTGACGAACTATTGAGAACAAGTGTTGAAAAAACATTTACCATACACATTTATTGATCTGGAGAGCGTATAATTGTATTAAAAAAATTCAGAGTTTTTTCACTGTTAATTGTATTAAAAAAATTCAATACTCAGATATAATTGTATTAAATTCAATACCCTTGTGAATACGTTCATTCTGTGTTAATAAAAATAGTAGAAAATTAAAAAAAATGCTTGTTAGTGTTCATTCTATTGCTTGTTAGTGTTCATTCTTTTTTTAAATTGCGCACAAGGCCGATATGTCAACCCAACACCCAGTCCATTAGATGCCCCTTCACATAAGCTTCACATTGATACCTTACTCGACCCCATCGGCCCACTAGGGGCTCTCCTAGCTCCAAAAAGGCTATTTTTCATACCTTTCGGCCGCCGCGCATGCGCAGAAGGCCGATATGTCAACCTCACACCCACCCCATTAGATTCCCCTTCACCTAAGCTTCAATTTGATACCTCACTCGACCCACTACCTCCAAAATAAAAAAAAAGTTTTGGAGTTATGGGAGCCCCTAGTGGTCCAATGGGGTCGAGTCAGGTATCAATGTGAAGCATTCATGAAATGCTTCAATTTGATACCTCACTCGACCCACTACCCCCAAAATAAAAAAAATAAAAAAATGAAGATCGATATCGGTCTTCAAAATAGCCTTTTTGGGGTTAGGGGAGTCCCTAATGGTCCAATGGGGTCGAGTGAGGTATCAATGTGAAGCATTCATGAAATGCTTCAATTTGATACCTCACTCGACCCACTACCTCCAAAATAAGAATAAAAAAAAAATAAAAAAATGAAGGTTGATATCGATCTTCAAAATAGCCTTTTTGGAGTTAGGGGAGCCCCTAGTGGTCCAATGGGGTCGAATGAGGTATCAATGTGAAGCATTCAACGTAAGCTTCAATTTGATACCTCACTCGACCCACTACCTCAAAAAAAAACAACAAAACCCTCCCCCCCTTCCAATTTCCCCTTTTCACCCTTTTTTTCATTTCAATTTTTAATTGTTAAAAAAACATAGAAAATGAAAAAGATTTTTTTTGGCTCCATGAATCTTTTTTTCCTTTTTTATTAAATTTAAAAAAAAAAAATTTTTTTGGCTTCCATTTCCCTCTCCCTCCCCCCACTTGTACCTCTCCCCTTTTTCCCCTTTTTTTCAATAATTTCAAAAAATGGTAAAAAAAAAATTAAAAATGTTTTTCTTTGGGGAGTAGCATGATGGGCGTTGGTGTTAATTTTGTGCTTTTTTGATAGAAGTTTTCTCTTCCGGAAAGATGGGTTGGCCCTGAAAAGGGCCTTTGAAAGTGTTACACGACACTTATGCGCGGTATATTCTCTTTATCCCTCCCACATGCTTCCTGCATATGGGGCACTTTATTTTTAGATGTTCCTCCCCTGCATCAACGCAGCGACACATGGCACCTTCACACGACAGTGTCACCCAACAATCTTTACAAAGGCAAAGATGTCCACACGGTAACACCGCGTACAAGCTCTCCTCATCTGTACAGATACTACATCGTGTTTTTTTTTCTTCTATATGTCGTTCTTTGTTCTGTTTGGAAATCTCCGCCTCCATGACATTCATGTTTTCCTGCATGGTGTTAATCCGTTCGTTGAGGCGGGTTACCTCGGCTTCGTGGCGGCATGGTTGTGGTGTTTCTGCAGCCGAAATCGTTGGAGTTTCGGCAGGCGACGTTGTTGTTGCAAGTCTATTTAACCATGCACGGTCTTCAGCCGAAGTCGTTATACTGGGAGTTTCGGCAGGCGACGTCGTCATTGTTGTTGTTGGAGGTCTACTATTTAACCATGGAAGCTCGCCGTCTTGTTCCCCATCAGTTATATCATTGTCGTTTTCTTCTATGGCTTCCATCCTGTTTATTTCTTGGTCCTGTTGTTCACTTAGCCTTCGCATCCGTCTATTCTCTTCTGCTCTTACATCTCGCCGGAGTTGTTCCGCAAGTTCTTCTGTACTGTGTCTTAACGTGGATTCGTCTTCAAGAACCCTCTGAAAACTTGTGATTATCGTCAATCCTCCATCTTCTTCACTGCTAACCATCTCTCTGTGTTGTTCTGTAGCAGCAGCATTTCTCGGATCTCTAGCGGGATGGTGGGTGAACAGGGGTCGTCTTCTTGAACTCATGATTTGTATTGGTGAATAAATGTCAATATACACGTTATTTATAGTCTAGTCGGATGGGGTGGGAGGTGGGTACAAAATGGCGGCCATCCACATACCGCCATCTTGTATCCATCTCCCACACCGGTGTCAGTCAGTGCAAGATATGCTGGCCCACTGTATAGTGATTGGGAGGTGGGTACAAAATGGCGGCCATCCACATGCCGCCATCTTGTACCCAACTCCCACACCGGTGTCAGTCAGTGCAAGATATGCTGACCCACTGTATAGTGCTGTGTTACCATTGCCCAAGCATTACAAATTTCCTATTATTTTTCGATAAAACCCGTTACAATTTTCAGGGAACTATTATAAGACTGTAACCCATAGTCTACACGTATTTTTAGTCAGGAAAATCAATTTATTTCCAATGTACCTGGTTTTTCATACTACCGTACACTAACCTTATGGGTTTAAAATCACTAAAAATTAATAAAATAACGGCATAGTCTAGCGTTAGACTTAAATTTTTTTAAATACTATACACTGAATTGCCTGAGTTCAACTTGCAATAAAATTATATGTGCGCTGACAGTTATTGTAAAATGACAGCCGTTTAAAATTGGAAAAGAAACACAGATTGTCAGCGTCGTAAAATATATATCACACAGCTAGAGTGCTCTCGCTACGGTCCGCGTATTAGACTATAAATAGCGCAGTATTTTTTTAATTATTCACAATTAATCTGAGTACCCAGTCATGGAGTCACCACCCCTGACTGAAATCAAGATTGATACATCAGACTTGTTCACAAATGATGAAAATCAAGTACAACTCTACGGCAATATCATTAATTTGGTAGATGACCAACCCTGGTTAGATGATATAATGGAAGAATTATTTCCACCACCTCCACCTCAACCCTGGAACCAGCCTGCCTCAACTACAGCCACACCGTATGTTACCCCAGACGTATACCAATGTTTTGACGAGATAGGTTGCAAGTTAGAAAGGATGTTGAAACCACAACAAGCTAAAGAAAAAGACGAAACGGCACAAGATGGAACCGACGAAACAGATGGAAGCCATGGAACCGATGATACAGAAGAAATACAAGATCACAAGGCGGAGAACAGAGAAGAAGACTCAAGAAAAACAGAGAGAGAACATTTAACAAAGAAGAGGGTAGATGCAAGAAAAAACAGAAAAGATGTCAGGATGAATAGAAATAGGCAACAGGAGAGGAAATACAGAAAAGATGCAAGGCCAAAGAGAATAAGAGAGAGGAAAATAAACCCCAAAAAAATCCACGACGAGGTGTATTATGTTTGGGCAATAACAACTACAACATTGGGATGTGTTCGTTCAAATAAATTCCCGTTATCATTCGGGCTATTATTTATCAAAATAAATTCCTCCCGATTATTATTCGGGTTATATTAGTAACATGTCCCGGTTCAAAAATAAAATTTGAGTCCGTTATCGTTCGGACTGTGTATTAATTAAATTAATTAATGGGAGAGAGAGAAAAGAAAAAAAATCCTGTGTTTTATATGAGAGAGATTAGTCCTGACAAGGACTGTTGATATTTGGGGCTGGGATTGTTTTTTGATGATGTAGTTTGCTAATAAAATAAAAAAAAAGGGTAATGTAGGACATCTGTGCTTTTGAAATTTATGTGCCAGTTAGAAACTTCCTCTTTCGAAGTATTAGTTCGTCCTGAAAAGGACGGTTAGAATCAATTTGATATGGTGTTTTCTTCACCAGGGAAGTTTGCCTGTCTACTTCCCCGTAGTGTTCCGGCTCACGGAGAAATATCCAGTTGCATGGTTCAGGGTGTATAGATGCTGCACATCTTCATCCTCATCTTCACCCTCAATCCAAATGGGCAGCCCATCTAAAAATGTCGCTGGTGCAATTCTGATGGTGTTGGGTGGCTCCTCAAATTCCGGGGGTGGCAGGTCTTCTAGAGGGAAGGGTGGCGGTGGTGGTGATGATGATTGCGGCTTGACCGCCAGTACCGGAGGAGGGGTGGGGTGCACGGCTTCGTTCATCGTCCTCTCCAACAGGTCGAACCACCCCTCCTCGTTGATGGTAGTTCTAGCTGCATTTAACAGCTCCCGAACATTGTCGGCGGTACTGACGGCCCTCGCATCCACTCCCCCCAGCAGCATGGCCTTCCATCCCGAGAATTCTCGGAGCCAAAACAGCTTGATGTCTCGTATCATAGCTCTTTTCTTTCTTCTGCTTAATTGTGGCACTCTCTGTCGCTCTTCTCTGAGCATGGCTCTTCTCCTCCTTCTGGATAGTCCAACTTCTTCGTCCATCTTGGCTGTTTCTTCTTCGTCCATCTTGGCTGTTTCTTGTTCCATCTCTGACATGTCAAAAAGTTTTGTGATAATCCGATTCAAGCGGGGTCACTATATATAGACGAAGCGCGGACCTCTGCGAAATCGTGTAGGCTGTGAATTTTTCTGAACAAGCTGTGTGTGTTTCTTTCTGAATTATAAACGGCTGTCATTTTACAATACATGTCAGCGCCCGTAGACATTTTATTTCCAATTGAACTCCAATTCAGGGAATAGTATTTAAAATTTTAGCCGTCTAGCGCTTGACTACGCCATGATTTTATAATTTTTAGCGAGTTTTCGATGCGTAATGTTCAAGTACGGAAGTACGGGAAAACCGGTACATTAAAAATAAATTAATTTTCCGGGTTAAAAATACATGAAGACTATCACTTACAACCCTATACTAGTTCCCTGAAAATTCCAGCGCGTTTATCGAAAGAGAACTCTAGAAAATGATGAAAACATAGCCTTCGTTTACGGCGAGAAAACACAATCTACGCAGTTGCCGCTTGAATTTTGGTGTCAAAACAGAGTTGCGTCCCCCTTTCTTATAGCACTTAAAATTGAAGCACATTTTTCCAATTCATGCTATTTCGTAATTTATTAAATGTGTTTATCGTATGAATTACATTGTTTTATTGAGGTAGCATTATGAAAAGGATGTGGGCTACCTATTTCAGTAATTGTTTCAGTGAATTAACGTTTCCTTAAATTTATAAGCTGTGTCATGCGCACTAGGGGTACACAGTTTAGCATTTAAAAAATACCTTCACGTACGTATAGCCTCTATTACCTATATAGTATGGCTTTGCAAGAATCGGGTTTGGCTATCTCACAGCACTATGGATTGTTCTGGTAATTATCAGGACTTGATATTATAGCTCAGCAATGATATTATTTTATTTTTATCATATTATTAGTCAAGAATATTAATTTATGCACTCTGGGAGCGTCTACAAAAAAAATTGCATTGTTAATTTAATTATTTTCCCAGGGTATGAATTTTTTTATTTACAATTTTTACAATGAAATTAGCAAGAATCGGTATATATAAATTTTTGTCTGGCTAGTATTTTTGTCATTCATCATTATGGCAGCGCCGGGCAAAGAGCTCGCTTTCTTTCAAGTGACGTCTGAAGTGATTCTCATCGTGTATGATCATGAATTGCAGCTTATCAAAGAACATCCTGAAGAAGTGAAATTATGTTTAAGCCTAGCCGGCTGGACTCTATTGACACGCATGTTACAGGGCAAAGAGCCCGAAGTGGATTTTATGCATGTCGGCGTCGGTGTCTACCTACGGAGTGGCAGAGAGGATTCTTTTTTTCCGCGGTTAGAACAATGTGGGGGTAGCGCTATTGTACTTTGGCCGGCATTATGGCAGGCGCTGAAAGCTATTATTACCGAAGTTCATGATCTACTGTACCCTGAAACTAATTCGGTCGTTACCCGTACTCTGACACCGGATTGTACCTTATTATTATATCCCCAACGCGTACAGCTCATTGATGATGATAGCCGGTGTTGGTGCACGTCTGAACCGGCGCGTGTGTCTTTATCTCCGGAAGGCTGGGTTACCTTGAAACGCGTGTTATTCGGTCATCTCGACGGAGATAGTATTCACCTGTGTGGCGATGTGTACATTTTTCGCGGACCTTATTTTGCCCGACTTATCTGTCTCAAGCGAGGAGGATTTACTCTGGATCCCGATCTGTGGACGGCTTTGCAACAAGTAGTTCCCGTGGTCGATAAAGTACTCTCTCCACAGGAGCCGCCTCTCACAGAATAGGTCCTGACCCTATAAATACAAGGGATGAGACAGAGTGTGTATCATTCTCCGTTCGACATTTAGAGCAAGCATGTCACTACGAGCTATCCTCCCCCTTACACCTTACCAGGTGGGATTATACGTTTATCAAGATTATGTCACCCTGGTGGAAGATGGTGGAGCTATTTGCTGGGCACGCGTTGAGACTTTATCGAATACGGTGACACTACAGCGTGATGGGTGGACTAAATTTAAACGGGTGTTGAGCGGTGAATTGGACGGACACCTCATCCACATGGACAATGCCATTTATGTATACCGTACTGCCCTCTTCCCATGGGTGGGTCGCTACCAAGACCATGCGCGAAGTATCCTGCTAACTCCCACTCTGTGGTCAGCCTTGGAGAAAATAGTGCCTATTGTGGACCAGTTGTTTACACCGGACGACCGATCACCCGACCAGTTAGCATGGGCTCGTGCTATAGAAGACGCGCTAGCTGAACCTCATGAAAAACTACATGATGATACTACAGCCGGAGAAAATCCTATATCTATAGAATGCACAGAGGCTAGAGTGTCAGTGTCACCCGATGAAGAGAACAACACACATGACGGGGACGACCCAGAACGATGAAGGGTAATAAGAAGACCGTGATGCGGCGGCGGTCGCGAAAAAAGGAGAAAAAGGCGTCTACAGTGATTAACAAGGTGTTAACCGATTTGTATTACAATCCGACGAGTCCAGCCGCCTATAGCGCTGTGGGAGCGCTAGCTCGAGCGGCCCATTCTCAAGGCATTAGTCGAACTCAAGTTCGAGACTGGTTAAAAACCCAAGACACCTATAGTTTACATCGAGCCGCCCGACGTCATTTTCGCCGTAACCGGGTGATCGTCGGCGGTATAGACGCGCAATGGCAGGCGGATTTAGTGGACATGAGTCGATTTGCACCTCACAATGATGGACATCGGTACATATTGACCTGTATCGATATTTTATCCAAGTATGCCTGGGTACTATCCATTCGCACCAAAACAGGAGAGAATCTCATAGGAGCGTTTCAGCAGATTTTCAAGACGGGGCGCAAACCTCTTTATTTGCAAACAGATGAAGGCACAGAATTTCTCAACCGACCCTTTCAAGCCTTTCTTAAGAAACAGAAGGTATTTTTCTTTCATACGTACAACGAGACGAAAGCTTCGGTAGTGGAACGCTTCAATCGTACCTTCAAAGGACGCATGTACAAGTATTTTACCGCCCAAAACACTCGACGCTACATCGATGTATTACCTCAACTGGTCCAAGGCTACAATCGCGCCTATCATCGCAGTATCCAGCGAGCTCCCCGTGATGTGACAGAACGCAACGAACATCAAGTGCGTGCTACGCTGTACTCAGACAGTCCACCACTCACGGCACCCCGGTACAAACGTGGAGATGTAGTGCGGATCAGTAAAGTGAAAGGCCAATTTGAGAAAAGTTACTTGCCCAACTGGAGTGACGAGCACTTTGTCATCGTTCGCCATAAACCTCGACAGCCACACGTCTATCAACTGGAAGATCTACAAGGAGAGAGATTGCAAGGCACGTTTTACGAGGCAGAATTACAACCCATAGTGAAAACACCGAAAGACTACTACACGGTGGAAAAGATTTTGAAAACGGAGCGTCGACGAAGCATTCCCTATCATCTCGTCAAATGGCAAGGATGGCCTCGTTCCTTTAATTCCTGGGTGTCCGGCCGTGACATGAAACGTCTATAAATTCTAACGCCTATCACCACCCGCCTTCAGTGTAGGAATGTACCATGGATAGTACACGTCTACCCTTATTGTTACGAACTCGAAAAGCACAAGTCGGTACTGTGTTGTGTCTAGTAGTGGTTCTGGGTACGTTATTTACAGGCGTGTTCTACGATTTGTCGTACGTGATATCCTGTTTCAACAACCTGCGTTCTCCATCATCCACCACCACCACGACGACGACCACACTGCCTACACCAGCCAAGACGTCAAGGGTTCGCCACGTATCAACCCAGACACCTACGTTTCCATCCCAGACGTCGTCTACTCCAGCCATCACCATTACGTTACCCTTTACCCGCTACATCCAGCCACCCACGACGACTCCACGTGATCTTCCGTCATCCCTGAGAAGCGACCATCCTTCCACTCCATCACCACCCTCTAGTACCACCACGACGACGCCGCTAAACATATTTGCAGTGGATCCCCGTGAATCACAACGTTTACCACGACAACGGTACCCATTCGAGTACGATCCCCGGCGGTATCCACGACAACTGGGGTGGGCTTCTAACCGTCGAGCGCAAATCACCAAATAAAGAAAAAAATAAAAAAACTATGGACCCGCGATGGCAGCATCCTTTCACGTGCCTCATCGCTGGACCGACAGGGTCGGGAAAAACGCACTTTGTTCAACGTCTCATCCAACATGGGTCAGCCCTGATTTCACCCCCTCTAGCTCGCATCCTGTGGTGTTATGGCGCTTGGCAACCCGCGTACGAGGCACTGGCCCGTGTCCCGGGACTCACCTTAGTGGAAGGCTTACCTCCTGAGGATACACTCCAAGACACCTTGGTGGTGGTAGACGATCTCATGACGGAAACGGATAGTCGAATCACCCGTCTCTTTACCAAAGGCAGCCATCATCGTCGATTGAGCATCATCTACATCGTACAGAATCTCTTCAGTAAGAACAAAGAGCACAGGAACATTAGTTTGAATGCTCAGTATGTGGTGTTATTCAAAAACCCCAGAGACGCTTCACAAATTAACCACCTGGCTCAACAGATGTACCCTAAAAACACGGCCTTTGTACGAGAAGCCTTTGAAGATGCTACCCAACCTGCGCACGGGTATCTACTCATCGACTTGAAACAAGACACGCCCTCTACCCTGCGATTGCGTACCCTGATTTTTCCCGGCGAGATACAGACGGTGTACACACCCAAATGAGTAAAGAAAAAGAGGATAAAAGATAAAAGAAGAAGACAATGCACTCTAGCCCTCATTCCTCATCATGTCTGCACGCGTACGCAAGCACGCGGCGGCCTTGCGCGTATTACGCAGAGCGCCACCGGAGGTGGGCCGGGCCCTGGTGCGCGGCGCGGATGCCGACTTGGTACGGTGTTTGTGTGAAGTAGCCCATAATGTATTAAAAGGCAATGTTCCACTCAGTCCTCTGCAGAAAGGGAAATTGCAACGGCACAAGGCGGGTCTCCGAACGTTGGTCAAGAAAACGGGCAGTGTCAAGAAAAAGAAACAGGTGTTACAGCGAGGTGGATTTCTCGGCGCACTCCTCGCTCCCTTAGCCGCTACTGTACTGGGACCGTTACTAGGTTCCATCTTGGGACGCTAAAACATGGAACATACGAAAAAAATGATGCTGGTCGAACCTCGACTGTTACAGAGTTTGCAATCCCCCTATCCCGTACCGGCCACAGTGCAACAACTCCAGTCTCTGGATGAAGAGATGAATAGTATACTGCAACGTCGACTCCCCGATCACGAGAAAATTCAACTCTACCATCATACGCTGAACCAGTACCAGACGTTTATGGATCAATATAGAGGGGGCGGAAGTACCCCACCACCACTACCTACCACCACCACTACCTACCACCACGCCCACCACACTGACATCTCCATCACTACTACCCTCACCTGAGCTGGAAGAGGAAGTGTTGACCAGTGTGCCTAAAGCCTTCAAGACCAAGGCCCGTTTATTGTTGGACCGGGTGAAACAGAATGCCGATATGAGTTGGAATGCGGAAGGAAAACTACTGATTCGCAACAAAGTGGTGCCGGGGTCTCATATGACCGATTTGATCAACGATATGGTCCGTTCTCGCAAACACTCTAATCCCCCGGGCTGGGAAGTCTTTGCTCAGGGCTTAAAAGACACGCACATCCCTCAAGAATTGGTAGGAAATCCTAACCGTTGGGCCTTTATGCAGCAATCGAACACCCGACACCAACCACCACCCTCTGCCTCTTGGGCCCCCATGTCACCGCCCAAAACACCACAACAACGACGAGGACGACGGGGACGTACCTCACGATCTAAGTCACCGCGACGATCACAACGCCCCGGTAAGGCGCCCAAGGCCTGGGAATCCTACTACTAACTTCTATAAAAACCCGGTGCAGAAGCCAGAACAACTCAGTCGTCATGTTTTACCTGACGTTGCCCAGTAATAGCTCACTCGACGTGTTTCCTGACAACACCTTGACCAAGTATGTCACTCAATTACCTCAACCGTTACATTTACCGGGACGATGGGAATGTGGACTGGTGGATATTCAATACCCTTACTCATGGTACAACGTACAAGACCGAGAAGTATGGTACGAAGTGACCTACGAAGATAAAATCTACAGAATGACTCTCCCCCAAGGCCAATACGATACGCCGCAGAAGTTCATACAGGGTCTGAATGCCTTGTTGGAGTACAAGGCTCTAAAGGAGAGCTCGGATAGTGCAACACGCGTGATAGCCTTGCGCTTCAAGAGAAACGTGTTCTTCGATGTCAACGTACACAACGACAAGAGCTCTATCATGCTGACCGCTAACGTGAATGTGAAACTCAGTCCTACACTACAGCAAATGTTACGGCTGCCTCACAGCGTCTACAAGGGGGCCACCATTGTCAACGGTACCCATTTGATGGATATGAAAGTAGGTATGTACGGACTGTACGTCTACTCGGACGCCGTGGACAGCCATATTGTGGGTGATGTGAACACACCTCTGTTACGGGTGGTGCCCATTAGCAAGACGTATGGCGATCAAGCCACCGAGAGTTTCAACCATATAATGTACCTGCCCGTACGACATACCGATATCAACACGATCACGGTGGATATAAGAGATGACACGGGACGTCCGATCCCATTCGAACGAGGAAAAGTGGTGCTGACACTTGCTTTCCGACAAACCCGCTCTCCTCACTTCGTATAATGTACGTGCCTTACCAGTGCCATACGCCCAGCTATGCCGACTACTACAAGAAACAAACGGGAGGAAGCTTGCCCATGTTTAGCGGGGCACGCATGCAACGAGGTCACGGATTGGGAAACATACTGGGCAGCATTGTGAAAACATTTTTACCCATGGTGACACGGGGTGTGAAAGCGGTGGGGAAACAAGCGGTACGCAGTGGATTGCGCGTGGCCGGTGATGTGATGGAAGGCACAGCACCCCGACAAGCCTTGAAACGCCGGGCTAAAGAAGCCGGGGGTGTGTTGATCGCCAAAGCCCTTAAAAGACAAAGACCGACACTCCCCAGATTCATTCAACGTCCAACACACCGACGACGCACACCCCAGAGGAGGAGAAGGACTAAGCCCCAGAAGAAAAAGAAGAAGAGAAGTAGTAGTAGGAGAGACATCTTCGCATAATGGCATTCATTCACTCCGAGTCATGTCCGTCTACCAACAGTGAATTGGATTTGTGGACTATTCCACCCACCCAAACCAGTGTAGCCGAAGGACGTTGGGTAGAACATCGACCCCTGGCTAGCCTGACGGGGATGGGCCCCGTGGAATTTACCATTGAAAACAAAGATACGGCCTACCTGGATTTAGCCCACACCTACTTGCACGTCAAAGCCAAAATAACGAACATGGACGGGACAGACATAGCGGCCGATAAAGTAGTAGGCCCGGTGAATCTTTGGCTGCACTCCTTGTTCCAACAGGTAGATATAAGTCTGAACGATAGACTCATCAGTACGTCCACCAATACGTACCGGTACCGAGCCTACTTGGAGACGCTGTTGTCGTACGGCAGTGATGCCAAAAAATCACACTTACAAGCTGCGCTGTACTTCAGGGATATGCCCGGATACCATCACAACCTAACCGGTGGCAATAGTGGGTTCGTCACACGCAAAAGAATGACAGCCGAAAGCAAGTCCGTCGATATGATGGGACGACTGCACGCCCATCTGTTCATGCAAGACCGCTACATGATGAACGGTGTATCCATCAAGATCAAGTTGATCCGTTCCTTACCCACGTTCGCCTTACTGGCCGGTGGGGAGGGGGATATCCATTACAACATCGTCATTGAAGATGCAGCCCTGTTTGTCCGTACGGTAGATTTGCAACAGGGCGTGTTGCTGAGTCACATGGAAGCCTTATCGAAAAAACCAGCCCTGTACCCCATCCGACGCGTACAGACCAAGGTGTTCTCTGTGCCAGCAGGTACGATGATGGCCAATCGTGAAAATTTATTTCTAGGGGATCTGCCTAAACGTCTTACCCTGGCGTGTGTGACCAACACCGCATTCAATGGAAATTGGGCTGAGAATCCGTTCAAATTTGAACATTTCGACATCAACTTTGTGGCACTGCACGTGGCCGGCCATCAAATTCCAGCCCGGCCATTACAACCGGACTTTACTAGCGGAAACTATGTGCGGACCTACCTGAACCTGTTTACAGCCACAGGACAAAACAACCAGGACGAAGGCAATACCATCAGTCGACAAGACTTTAGCCATGGGTACACATTGTTCGCCTTTGACCTCACACCCACCTTGGAACACGATCATCAACTGGCTTTGCTCAAGAAAGGAAACCTACGGTTGGAACTGCGTTTCGCCAAACCTCTAGAAAACACCATTAACGTGATTTGCTACGCCGAGTTTGATAACGTCATCAGCGTGGATCAGCAAAGAAACGTGCTGTGTGACTACGCCAGCTAGAGAGTCATCATGGATACAGAGCAGCTGATGGACATACTCCAGCGAGATCCCAAGATCCCCTTTCGAGGTGTGTTTCCACGCAATGTGTTTCCCACCCACTCCACTACCCCCGCAGCCTACATCCTGAATACAGACACGAGGAGTCGACCCGGTGAACATTGGATAGCTGTGTACGTGGACACCCAAGGCCAAGGCGAATACTTTGATTCCTACGGACTTGCACCCCTACATGCCGATTTGGTGAAATTCATGGACGTCTCTACTACAATGTGGCGTTGGAATACTCAAAGATTACAAGGACCCTTGAGTAGTGTGTGCGGACAGTACTGTGTGTTTTATCTCACTCACCGGAGTAGAGGACATTCTATGCCCACCATTGTACATATGTTTGATGATTATTGTCAAGCCGAAGACCGTGATGTCCTCGTCTATGACTGGACGGCCTCTCGTTTTAATGTGCATGCTCCATTTCTCTGGTTAACTTAAAAATGTACTGCGCGCGCGCGCAGACCACTTGTTTATTGTTATGACGTTGTTGTTCTGACGTTCTGTTGAATAAAAGATGAAAAAACACAATGATGGGTTTTGACTTTTCTCTTTTTATTTAAGTCAACAAGAAAGGATTAGACTATATATACAAATAGAATACAGGGTACAAATAGTAGGGATTAAGGTACAAAAAAAGTTCTGCCAGGAGTAGGATTCGAACCTACGACAGCATTCGCCGACCTGCATTTACACACAGGCGCCTTAGACCACTCGGCCATCCTGACTTTTACATTTGTGTATCAACAGTTATAGTTCGACATTGTTTTTTACAAGTCCAAGTAAGTGGTGCTCACACCGTCGGCCAATACTTTTCGTTTGGGATAAAAGAAAGTAAAGGCGTCTCGTTGCTGGATATAGGTGCGCATCTGGTGGTCGACGACCCGGAATCCTCTGTTAGTGCCACTGGCACTGGCCTGGCTTTGCAACACGCCCAGGTAGAGAGCTTTGTCGATGGCAGGGTCACGTCGGTTGACGCCTTTACAACTAAATTTATTTTCCTCTCCTCCATCTCCTCCGTAACAGTAGTAGGTCTTAGAGGAGAGCGCAATCATAGCATCCCCGCTCCACTCCAGCTTGAAGAGCCCGGGTGTCCGCTTGTCGTAGGTGTAGTGATCGCGTCGGGGTAGCCACTGGTCCCGTTCCGCCTCATATTGTGCCCGTAACTCTGGTTTGACGAGTGACTCCCAGTCCGGGTTGGAAACGGCCATGTAGGCCGAGTCGGTGTCCATTTCCATGAGTTGCCAGTCTGATGGATTAAAATACACACCCATAAAATCGTATATGAATTCCAGCATCCTCAGCTTGGCCACCTGATAGACCATACATCCAATCTGCAGGGGTAAATTGTACCGGATAGTCTTCTTGGCTGAAGTGACTTCATAGGTGTCGTCATCGATCACCTCCACGGACCGAAACAGAGGAGAATTCACTTTTTTGCGGGCTTGGGTAGTAGTACAAATGTTCACGTTGACGTGCTTATCCTGGTTCGTTACCGTTTTTCCGTAATAACCATTGCCAGTGAGCTTCCAAGATTCAGCGATGATGGCCTGACTCGGGTATTCATCACCTTGACGACGGGCCTTCGTCACGAGGTCGGCATTCTCCGCAAACCAAGCCTCAGGTACGTACTGTATCACTTGATATATTTGAGTAATTTCCAAACCGTGGTTCATGTACCACTGCAGTAAGGGGGTGCCCAGCAAGATTTTCTCGGCCCACATACTCCCAATCAACATGCGGCGAGGTTTAGGCAAACACTCGTGTTGCTCCGCACAGGCGCCCATGGTCTCTCCAATGTCAGCCCGACCCACCAGCGTGTTCTTGAAGATAGGCGGACACTGGGCGAAGAGGGGCTTGAGAGTGTCGGGAACATGCAAACCACATTCAACAAAGCCGTAGAGCTGCCCCGAACGAATGGCGTCCAACATCTGTGGCAGACTCAGCAGTCGCCGACGACTCAAGGGGTACTCACGTTCTTTTAGGAACCGTTGTAAATGGGGCAGGGCCTGGCACATCGTGTGAAATTCACACTCCCACATCTCAATCAGATGGTATCCTCGCTCTTTCACATAATCTCCGTTGGCCACCACTTCTTCCCGTAATTCTTGCGGTGTTTTTCCACGTCGCTCATTGAAGCGTCCAGCGCTGAAATGACATTCGTGGCCGTGCCAGTAACAGCCATAAAACTGGAAAACGGTCGGTGTTCCTTGTACAAGGGCAAACCCATCGACGGGGAGTCGGCGATCTCCTATCCGCTTCTCTGTGGCGTTGGTTTGATGGCGTATATAAATTCCCCGTCGATAGGCTTCCCAGTCCAACCACTGGTCGGCGAGATGTTTGTACGGCGTCCGTTGCGGTGTAAAATGCCGACCTTCTGCCCACCAACGCGTATAATGCCCGCTGGGCATGGGTTGGGCGAGCGACCACAAGTACAAGGCATTGGCGTCAAATCCAATGATTTTGGCACAGGGTTTCCCACTGGGCAGAGTAGTCACATCCTTCTCATGGTAGCGGTGAAAAATAAGGCTAGGGCCGCCCACAATGTTCTGCTTCAAACAATCATGCATGTCTGCATCTTTTTGCTGAACCAGTGAAAAGTACGTAGAGCAATCTTGAAAAAGATGGCGAAGCGCGAGACCGGGTAAACTCAAGCACTCCTTGAATATATCCACGTGCATTTGGCGACGAAAGAGTTGCACCATTTTTTCCGCCGCTTCGAGGAAGGGAACCACATCTAGGTTGTTATACCACACCAGGAAATCACGCAACGTCTGCATATGTTCATCGTTCCACACTTGTTGGAGTTCGATGTAGGTGGCCTCCGGCAGAGCTTCCCCTTTCAGGTCATTGTAAAACGCTTCCCGGAGTGGTAACTGGGTGTCTTCTAAGCGGTCCAGGCTCGTCATATAGGTGTAAGGGAAGTAACCTTTGGTTTGTGCACAGTTATAGGCCTTGACCCACTGCTCATAGCTACAATTAGGAGCTAAATAGTTCCTTACATCGAGGAAATGCAGTGATGTGGTAGTGAGGGCCATGTGGTTATTGATCTTTTTGATCACCGACTTGAGGGTATCGGACTGGGCCAAGTAAGGGTAGAGAAATTCCTTCACCATGTTCAAGTCGTATCGCCCCGAATTGAAGCCGAGCACCGGTAACTGAGCTAGGTATTGTTGGAACCGTAACTTCAATTTCTCCGCATACGGTTTCGGTAAAGGGACATCCTGCGACTGCAGAGGCTGCGACTGGGATTCCGGCTCCGACTCAGAGTCGGACTCTTCATCATCGCTGAACGCTACACCGGGTACAGGAATGCGGTCGTCCAGCTGGGCCAGTACGTCCTCGAACTTGGCCACCAACAATTCCGTACTGGCCGCACTGACTTCCTCTAAATACTCCATCATACGGGTGATCAACTCATGGGATTCCCTCGTGGACACGAAACACACCGGAGCAGCGTCATAGCCAGGTACGTTGCTGGAAATACTAACACTCAGAGGAATATGGCGCTGCGTCCACTGCGTTTCCGCTGAAAACATGTCCATGGGTTCCAACAGGGCCTCAAAATCGTAACACGCCCGGTAGGGAAAATAACGATCCTCTTCCGGTATCATCACACCCTCATCGGCCAGTTCCTGGAAAATAGTAGGTGCATTATGATACACTCCACCCGGATATACTCGCTTGACACTGTTGTCACAGATTTTCTCGTGGCGCTGTAAGTTGTAAGACTGTTTAAACACACGATGGCATTGGGCACAACTGAAAGACTGAGCGTACTGGCTCATATTGTTAATGAGCGAAAAATGACTCACGCCATTGTCATCGAACACATTGACTTTCATCGTAGCAGCATACCGTTCTGTTGATCGCCAAACCAATTCAGCCACAAATGTATCCTCCTCCTCTTCGCATCGTAATCGATAAACAAAGATATTTATATCGAACAGTGTTTCCACGTCATCCAAATTCTTAAAAGGCACTCCACGGAAGTGCCGCTTATCCAAGTCTTGCTGCTCTAAATACTCTTCCCAATAGCCATCGGCCACTGTGTCACAAGCCTTGGGGTCACACTCATCCAGATGCACGACCAAACACCGAAACAGACATTTCCGGTCTTTGTAGGGCCCCTTTATCCCTGCTACGAGTAAATTTGGTACGAGTGAACTGGAGTGGTGGTGGGTACAACGTCGGTCGTCGTTGTCTGTTCACGTTCAGGGATGATGATGGTGGTGATGGATACAACGTGGGTCGTCGTTGTCGGTTCACTGTGAGGGATGAAATCCGGTGGGTCTTGAGACGTAGTAGGTGTACTTGGTGTAAGTGTAGAGCTTACACTCGACGTGGCTTGTACACGGGGTGTGGTGGTGACTGGGCTCGATACGACTGGTGCTCTCTGTAGACCCGTTTCACTCATGGCTGGTGTTCTCAGTTGGTTAAGTAACGTACTGACATAGGCTACGTCGTAAAACACACCTCCGTACAACACACTCAGCAGGGCTAGCACTATCACCCCAAAGCCTACTTGCGCTTTGCGCGTTTTGGAAGACGCTGTGTTCAGAGACGGTTGCACCGTGTTCATGGTCGGACGTGGAATGTAGGAGGACGGCAGTGGTGTCTGGCTTTATAGTCGTTTCACCTGGTTGGCAGCGACCCAGGAATTGAAGGAACTGGGCCAGCCTTGCCATTTGACGAAATGAAACAGTTTGCCACGTCGACGTTCCGTTTTCAAAATCTGCTCCACCGTGTAGTAGTCTTGCTGTGTTTTTACGACAGGCTGTAATTCCGTCTCGTAAAACGTGCCTAGCAACGGTTCCCCTTGAAGATCTTCCAGTTCGTAGACTCGCCGCTGTCGGGGTAGGCGCCGTTTAATCAGGAAGTGCTCATCGCTCCAGTTGGGCAAGTAACTTTTCTCGAACTTGCCCTTGACTTTACTGATCCGTACAGGGTCCCCGACCTTGAACATCGCCTTCGGTGCTCGTTGCGATGGCATGGGGTACAAGACACGCCGGACTTGGGCTTCATTGCGTTGGGTCACGGTAATGGGGGCTCTCTGTATACTTCGATGATAGGCTCGATTGTAACCCCTCACCAGTTTCGGTAGAACATCGATGTACCGCCTTGTATTCTTATAGGTGAAATATTTATACATGCGGCCTTTGAATGTCCTGTTGAACCTTTCCACCACGGAAGCCTTGGTCTCGTTGTACGTATGGAAGAAAAACACCTTCTGTTTCTTGAGAAAGGCTTGGAACGGTCTGTTGAGGAATTCCGTGCCTTCGTCGGTTTGCAAATACAAAGGTTTGCGCCCGGTCTTGAAGATGTCTTTGAACGCCGCTATGAGATTTGCCCCCGTTTTCGTCCGGATGGGTACCACCCACGCATACTTGGATAGAATATCGATGCACGTCAAGATATACCGATTCCCATCGTTGTGTTTGGCAAAGGCGCTCATATCGACCAAATCCGCTTGCCACTGGGCATCTATTCCTCCCACGATGACCCGGTTCCGTAGAAAATGGCGACGGACAGCTCGATGTAAGGTATAGGTGTCTTGTTTTCTTAACCAATCTCGGACTTGGGCACGTTGTATCCCCTGGGGTTTGGCCGCTCGATAGAGAGCCGACAAGGCACTATAGGCCGCCGGACTGTCGGGACTGTAGTATAAGTTATCCAACACCTTCTCCCAGCGCTTCATGGTGACAAAATGATGATGGACCCTGGCTCTATCGTTTATTTATAACGGGTGTATCTTGGGCCGGAGTTTCTTTCTGATTTTCTTCGTGGGCTTCCACAGTGGCCATGGTAAATGACCAGTCCAACTCGTCTGATGACCGCTTGATAAGCACTTCATCCACATCTACCACGGCATCTTCCAATGCAGACCATAGATCAGGGTGAAGGGTAAAATGCACTGTACCCCCATCTAGCCGAGCCAATTGAGCAAAGAAAGGGCCGCGTCGGATGTACACATCGTGACACAAGTGGATGAGGTCGCCGTCCAGTTCACCAGACAACACCCGTTTGAATTTGGTCCAGCCCTCCCGGGACAGACGAATGTGAGCCGGGCACGGTTGTGTAGGGTCCGCATCACAGACGTCTCCCACCTCCTCCATGATATCGACCTTATCCGCATACACGTGCAGGAAAACCTCGGGGGTCAAGCTGAAATACGCCAGTACTATATGCTCCGTCATGGTCAGTACGTGAATGGTACCAGATTTCACTGTCTCTCGTATTTATAGGGAGAACCCCGTGAGATCAAAGGATCAGGTGGTCATGTCATTGGGCTGACTGAGTCTAGCCGGGTAATCAATGGCATCGTCGTCGGGTTCATGTAGTTGTTCATGGGGTTCAGCCAGCGCGTCCTCAATAGCACGAGCCCACGCCAACTGGTCTGATGATCGCTCGTCCGGTGTAAACAGCTGGTCCACAATAGGCACCACTTTCTCCAAGGCTGACCACAGATCGGGGTCTAGGGTGAAGCCTCGTGTAGGGTCTTGGTAGCGGCCCAGGCGTAGGAAGAGGGAGGTACGGTATACGTAGATGGCATTGTCTATGTGGATGAGGTTTCCGTCGAGCTCGCCGCTCAACACCCGTTTAAATTTGGTCCAGCCGTCACGAGGTAGTGTCACCGTATTCGATACGGTCTCAGCGGGCGCCCAGCAAATAGCTCCACGGTCTTCCACCAGGGTGACTTTATCTTCATAGACGTGTAACCCCACCTGGGGTGTAAGGGGCAGGATGGCTCGTAGGACGGATGACATGCTTGCTGTAAATGTCGAACGGTGAATGACACACACTCTGTCTGACCCTGGTATTTATAGTGTCAATACCACAGCGCCAGGGTCAATAGGGCACAGACTAGTATGAGGCCAACCAGCCGGTGCTGGTTCCGGCGTGAGCGCTCGTGGTCCATAGCCCGAGCATCAAGGATGGCTGTCATAGTCCAGTAGTGGTGAGTGATGGCACGCCTCTCCATCGAGTGCACTCTGTGGAGGACCGCTTCTGTGAACTCGTTCAGGATCTGGCGTCGTCCCTCGTTGTCGTCGCCATCTGCAAACATGGACCGGACCACTGCTCGGTAACCCGTGAATGAATTCACCACGGTGGCATACTGTAAAATGCGAGTCGCATGGGGCTGGGTCTCCGCCATGGCTCTGCAACCGTAGAAATGAAGGTGTGGGATCCAGAGGGACGTGTTTTATAGACCAGGTCACACATGCGCGCCTAGACGTCGGGTGTAGTCCGTGATACGTACTATTCTGATGGGTTAGTCCAAAAAAGGGAGCAACAACAACAACAACACAGATTACAGGTCAATCCTTTTTATTATGCGTGAACATCATAGGAATGCATGTACTGACCTGTCTGTGGGGGTTTTCCACCATGGCATATGCATCCGCGCGCTGCCGGTGATGCCGCGCACTGCCGGAGAACCCGCGCGCGCGCGCGCTGCGGCCGGAGAACCCGCGTTCGCGCGCGCGCGCTGCGGTGGGGGGCCGGGGCCGCGCCGGGAAACATCCCGGAGGGTTGAACATACGGACGTCTAAGAGGAAACATTAGAAACTCTTCTATGTTTGGAGGTAGTTTTAGTGAAAAACCCGGAAGTGACGTCACAACCCCACCACGTGACCTGCGCAGCAGAATGGAAACGACACCCTAGTGTAACTCCCTCACCTAGGCTTCACATGGATACCTCACTCGATCCCATCGACCCACTAGGGGCCCACCTACACCCCAACACGTCTATTTCTATACTACGGCCAGACTGCGCATGCGCAGAATGCCGCTAGTTCAACCCCACACCCAGCCCATCAGATGCCCCTTCACGAATGCTTCACTTTGATACCTCACTCGACCCCATTGGACCATTCGTGGCTCCCCTAGCTCCAACACGTCTAGCGGGACCCATACAGGGTCCAGTTTTCGACACTAGGTGACCACATCCCGACAAAAATGGCCAGTTTTCGACACCGGATGTGCCGCCATCTTGAACATACGTGCCGCCATCTTGGATATGTCCCATAATGCACCGGGTCAAAATACTCGCTTCTGATTGGACGAGAGCTCCGTGACGGATTTGAAATACTCGCTTCTGATTGGACGAGAGCTCCGCATTGCATCTGCGCATGCGCAGAATGATATTCCTACCGCACACCCAACCCATCAGATGCCCCTTCACCTAGGCTTCACTTGGATACCTCACTCGACCCCATTGCACCATTAGGGACTCCCCTACATCCCATCCCCACACCATCCTGGAGCCGCCATTTTGTTTGTTGTTTTCTTGCGGAGATACACGGGACAATAAACACTCGACCCTAGGGTGGTACAGATGCTAGACTGATCCTATTAACATGGTACATTTGTACAACACCTATAGATTATGTTTATTACTAGGACGTCAGCGAAATACTAGTACCCATCCTCCGCATGGCATTTATTCTGTGAAAACACCCATGACATGACAGCCGCCAATGCCGCCATCTTGTACACCGCCATCTTGTATTACAACATGGCCGCCAATGCCGCCATCTTGGTCCCACACTTGACCTCAGTGACCCCTGTGACGTCATAGTTACATCCGGGTGAAAAGGTTGCCCATTTACGCAATGACTACTACAATCTTGTACACCGCCATCTTGTATTACAACATGGCCGCCAATGCCGCCGTCTTGGTACCACACTTGACCTCAGTGACCCCTGTGACGTCATAGTTACATCCGGGTGAAACTCTTGCCCATTTACGCTAACGCTACTACTCACGAGTTCCATATCGGCGAATTCAAGTGCAGGCGATTTATCAATAATATGGCCTAAGAATATAACTGTCACATGAAATATCATCCAGGATGTTTTCATCTGCGCGACATCCCAGTTTAGCAACAAAACCACTTAAGCTGGATCACCGGATTCCCCACGGCATAACATAATTGCCCCTCGCCGCAACGCAACGTTCGTTGATGTCCGTGCAAATTCTTCGCAACTGATAACTTTGAAACGCTTTGTCAGATTCCTCCGAAAATCGGCATATGCATTACTTGCGACAAGACTTCGATTGGTATTGCTTTTCAGCAAGGTTTGCCTAAAGGTAACGCCACTGAGTTTTGTTTAAAAACTTCTGTAGATGTCCATTCTTGTCCGTTCCTGCCCGTGCGAATTCGCAAGCGATGACTTTGAAAGTTCGAAATCTGGCATATGCATTCCCTGCGACAACACGTCGATTAGTATTGCGCTTCCTCAAGATCTACCTGGAGGTGACGCCACTAGGGTTCGTTCAATCCATCTTTGAATGTCCGTGCGAATTCTTAGCAAGCGGCAACTTTGAAACGTTTTGTCGGCTTCATCCGAAAATCGGCATATACGTTCCTTGCGATAAGACGTCGATTGGCATTGCGTTTCAGCAAGATATGCCTGTAGGTGGCGCCACTAGGATTCATTCCATTCTTCAGTGCTGCAAGCGATAACTTTGAACCGCTTGGTCGAATTACTCCGAAATAATTACCTTTCCGAGTAAATTTGATTTGCATATAGAATGCCATGCGATGTCGTTTGGGATTTGCACCTAGAGTTGGCGCCACCTGATGACAAAATCTGAAATTCGTTTGCGGACAATAATTTGAGAACCGCTCATCGGATTCTTCTCAAATTTGGTATGCATATGCCATGCCATGAGATGTCGCTTGTGAATGAGTTTCGCTGACTTGCGCGTTCAGGTTGTGCCACCTGGTGGCAACTTCTAAATTTGGTTTCTGAGCAATAACTTGAGAACCGCTCATCGAATTCTTCCCAAATTTGGTATGCATATACCTTGCCATGAGATGTTACTTGGGATTGTGTTTCACTCACTTCTGCATATGGGTGGCATCACATGGTGCCAAAATCCTAAATGTGTTTCCGGGAAATAACTTGAGAACTGCTCATCGGATTCTTCTCAAACGTGGCATGCATATACCATGCCTGGAATTGAGCTTCGCTCACTTGCGCCTACAGTTGACGCCATCTGGTGGCAATATCCGAAATTCTTTTCCAGATAATTTAGAACTGCTTATCGGATTTTTCTCAAATTTGGTAAGCATATACCGTGCCATGAGATGTCGCTTGGGATAGCGTTTCGCGTTTCGCGCAACCTGGTGGCAGAATCTGAAATTTGTTTCCGGGCAATAACTTGAGAACTGGCCATTCTTCTCAAATTTGGTATGCATATGCCATGAGATGTCGCTTGGGACCGTGTTTCGCCAACTTACGCCTACAGGTGGCACTACCTGGTGGCAAAATCTAAATGTGGTTTCCGGGTAATAACTTGAGGACCCTCCTTAGATTCTTCTCAAATTTGGTATGCTGTTACTGTAACAGTCTACCCCATGCACCCAGTGTATCTCACTAGTGTTGCAATTATACTCTTCGGAGGCGGTATAATTCGGGTGAGGTAGAATATCACATCAGAGTTAGGTACTCTGTAAACCGTCAACCGGGTTCATACCAGACAGTGATAAACATGCAAAACACAGACTCATAGAAAACAGAGATTGTATTCAGGTTAAAATATAACGGGAACGATTTTATTCTCCATACAGATAAATAAATATACAGTAAAACGGATGTATGACTTCGTTACCCAGAAAAACTAACCTGCAATGCCCACGTCGTACGGCTTAAATTTCTCACCAAAAGAATATTAAACGTACATATATTTGTCGAATGACATGTACAGATGGCGGACCAAAAACTGTTCTTTGGTCGCCGTTTCTTCTAGAGAATCTTCATATTGAAAAAGGCGTTTCCTATAGGGTGCACCCCAGTGATTCTTCGGTTAGGCAAGGAATAGAGCATGGGTCCGTATTTCGGCCTCCAATTGTCGTAAAATCTTCCATGTTTACTCAATGTTAGGAAGTTTATTCCATCAGACATCCTCAATACTCATCCAATTACATCAGATGAGTATTTTTGTGAGCTGATGTTATCACAGCTCATAAGCTAGCCTATCTAATTCCGCTTAAACCGGTGCTTGGGGCAGCGTGGATACTTCATAGTCTCCACATGAAACACTGCAATAAATGCGCGGCTGAGATACCAAGGCTACGTTCGAGAATCCACCGTATTCACCGGCCTGAATGTGAGATGCCGAGGGAAGATTTCCTGTAGAGTCATATGGTTGCTTTTTAGTAGCCAGACGTCTTCAATTTTTCCCACCTCTTGCATATCGATCCAATGTATTATCATTATATTGTAGAATTCTGCTGGTGAACTGTTAGTCCCCAGGCCCCGCCCTCTGGTTGCCCTCCACAGTTTCGTAGTAATGGCCCCTCTCTAATTTCATAATACGATAGACTGCCCTTGTTCTGCTACATCATAATTCTTCTTGTCTCCATAATAGCTTATATCTATAATGCCATCCTATTCAGCATTATCAACGCTGCAAACGAGTACGTACAAATCGAGGGCTGGCTTCGTCTACACGCTGATCGGGATCATGGAGTAAAGTTTTTCCTGCCTCAGTTATGCCCCTTGGGTGTGCCTAAAAATCGGGACTCATTTACGGAAAGAAAATCTGACAAAAAACGGTTAGGTTGACACCCACTTTTGTTTGCCTTTTTAAGTTGAGACCGGACCAGGGAACGTGTGTAAGAAGTTTAATTAAAATCGCTCTTACAGATTTTTCTGGAAATTGAGCCGAATTTGACCATTTTTCGACATTTTTAAGGGGTTTTCTAGGAAAATGAAGCAAGCATGGAGAAGAATGTTCGAGCTTAAATTTTCTATAACATAGCAGTGGTATATCTTAAAATAATAGTTTCATCGTGCTCTTTCAGAAAATATATACATATAAGTGATTTGGGTTGAAGGTTTTATGACAACTGGTGGCCGAAAAACGGACCCATAGTCTATTCCATGCCGAATGAAAGAATCTCTGGAGTCCACCCTTTAAGGCATAATAGTGGAGTCTATGCATTATCTTAATGTAGACTCCGTTACGGAGCGGAAATGTGTCATTACGCCAGATTGTTTAATTTTGATTGCCAAGTTACACCTGAAACGCTATTTTCGGAAGCAGGTGGAAAGAAGACCAGGAGTTCGATTAAAATAATCCACAGTGTGTCCATTAGTATACTATTGAGGTTATTGCATACTGTATTTCATACAGGAGTTATCTCCCCCTGGAATGAGATTTCGGTAGATATTATGGCAGAACTAGGTCATATCAAAATGATATCAATTTGCCAGTGTAAATTTTCTTTACAAGATAACCCATTTACAGTCCATAAAGGATGGAATAGATGTATATTATTATGGTTTTACGAATTATTTTTCAAGTTTCTGAAGTATTTCCCATGTTTCTGGGAGGAAATTCAGTGGAAAATTACCAATAATTTGACTTGGTTCCATCTCTTATTTGCATTTTTCCGTGTTTCTGCTATTATTGGAAAGCGGAAAAGCAACCACGGCCTTCATATTGCCGAATGGATGCACATTATTAAGAAGAAATAGGTTAATTTTGAGTTTTGTTCTCGAAAATCCTGCTAGAATTGGCAAAAGTGATCAAAACAAAGATGGGGTAGGGGAAAGTTATCGGTCGGATTTCCCACAATAATATGTATAACTGGCAAGTGTTGTATACCGCCATACTCGCAAACACTCTGAGATTACGATAAATGTGAATAATTAATTTCGTAAAAAACATCCTGCCTCTTAAGGTTGCCCTCCACAGTTTCGTAGTAATGGCCCCTCTCTAATTTCATAATACGATAGACTGCCCTTGTTCTGCTACATCATAATTCTTCTTGTCTCCTTAATAGCTTATATCTATAATGCCATCCTATTCAGCATTATCAACGCTGCAAACGAGTACGTACAAATCGAGGGCTGGCTTCGTCTACACGCTGATCGGGATCATGGAGTAAAGTTTTTCCTGCCTCAGTTATGCCCCTTGGGTGTGCCTAAAAATCGGGACTCATTTACGGGAAGAAAATCTGACAAAAAACGGCTAGGTTGACACCCACTTTTGTTTGCCTTTTTAAGTTGAGACCGGACCAGGGAACGTGTGTAAGAAGTTTAATTAAAATCGCTCTTACAGATTTTTCTGGAAATTGAGCCGAATTTGACCATTTTTCGACATTTTTAAGGGGTTTTCTGGGAAAAATGAAGCAAGCATGGAGAAGAATGTTCGAGTTTAAATTTTCTATAACATAGCAGTGGTATATCTTGAAATAATAGTTTCATCGTGCTCTTTCAGAAAATATATACATATAAGTGATTTGGGTTGAAGGTTTTACGACAACTGGTGGCCGAAAAACGGACCCATAGTCTATTCCATGCCGAATGAAAGAATCTCTGGAGTGCACCCTCTGTACTTGTCATTCGACAAATATATGTAGGTGTATTGTTTTGGTGAGAAATTTAAGCCGTACGACGTCGGGCACTGCAGGTTAGTTTTTCTGGGTGTTCTTGCATTTACCGTGTTTATCCAATGTTGGGGCGTATATTCCATCAGACGTTCTCAATGCTCATCCATTAACGTCATGTGAGTTGTTGATTGAGCTGATGTCATCACAGCCCCCGAGCTAGCGTATCTAATTCTGCTGAAGCCGGTGCTAGGGGTCGTGTGGATGCTTCATATTCTCCACATGAACATCAGCAATAAAAGCGCGGCTGAGATACTAAGGCTGCGTCCGAGAATCCGCCGTATTCTCGGCCCTGAATGTGAGGTGACCTTTCCTGTAGTCATATGGTTGCTTCTTAGTCGCCAGGCGTCGTCAATTTTTTTCACCTCTTGCATATCGCTCCAATTTATTACCTGTGTAAGTAGTAGGTAGGGGGCATATCCTGCCAGGTTTCACCCGGATGTAATGACGTCACTTCCGTTTTATGGTGGAGGTGATGAGGAGGTGTGCGCAGGAGTGTTCTGCGCAGGTATGACGTCACTTCCGGCGTGGGTGAATGGGGCGTGAGGATGATAGGACATATACAGACCTGTCTGTGTCGTTCATCTCCGTATCTTTTCGGTGAGAGGAATATGTGCTGGGGTTTTTCCCCACATGTCATTCACCTCCGTATTTCTTCGGTCAGGTCCGTGGGAGCTTGTACTGGGTTTTTCCCACCATGTCGTTCACCTCCGTGTCTTTTCGGTAAGGTCCGTGAAGATGTGGCGGAAGGTACCGAGAGATGTGACGGCGGTGTGCGAAGAGACCCGGAGATGACCGAAGAGGCACGGCGAGTTCGTTAAGGTCCGTGAAGATGTACCGGAGGTCACCGAAAACACCCGGAGAATACCGGAGAGTGCCGGAGGTGACCGAAAAGACCCGGAGGTGATCACCGGAGAGTGGCGGAGGTGATCGAAAAGACCCGGAGGTGACCGAAAAGACACACGGAGAATACCGGAAACACCCGAATGTCACGAAAAAACGTATAAAGGGCGGATTTTTAGTTGTTTGGTGCATTCCTTCGACTGCCAAACGGAGCTATCTCACCCACCTGCCTGACCAGCCAGCCAGCCTGACCAGCTTGCTTGCCTGACCAGCCTACCAGCTTGAACCACTCTGACGACGAGAGTAGGGCCTCACTGCAGCATGAGACGTGGAGAAGATTTTCATTTTACCAGTGCAACTTCACCAGCCTATCTCACCATAGCAGCTACTGACCAGCCTGAGCCCACAGTCATGGAGTCATCCCAGCGAGCTAAGCTTCAACAGCACCGTGTTCGCCTCATTGATGAGATGCAGCATGTGGCCGAACTATGTGATCTGCTTATGGTGGAAAACATAATCCTTAAACACGGTGTCGAAGATATCATGGCGGAGAAGACCACTTCACGACAAAACAGAGCCCTCATCGACGATCTACTGCGCCGTGGCCCCTATGCATTTCTAGCCTTCGTGGAGGCGCTGAAGAAGACGGAAAATGAAGAACTAGCAGATCTACTTCAAGTCCAGGATTCAGAAGATAATATATTAGTCATGGACATCGCCGAAGAGCGTACAGCTACCAAACGTACGCACCAAGAGCCCGGTCTATCTGCCAAACCAGGTGCACCACCCAAACGGCCCCGACTAACACCTTTAGAAATACCTCAGCAAGTGCTTCAGCCAGTGCGCCAGCAAGTGCCTGAGCAAGCGAAAGAAGAGGTGCTACTTCCTATGTCTGTGCAGGAGATCAATGTCATTATCCAACAGGCCTACCAGGCGGGCCACACGAACACATGGGAGCTCTCTCCCTATTTAACTGTGAGTGTCAAAGAAGAGGAAGTGCATTTTAACGCACCGGCCTGGGACGACAAACCACATAAGCATATCGCCTTGACGTTGGACACCTGGATAATAGTACAGGCCATTGATTACGCCGTCGATGCGGTCATTGACCACCAGGGGAGTGACGAAGCGAATTTTTATGTGGGTGACGACATCTTTGTCACCTGTTCTACATTCAACAACATGCTCCTCGTGCATATTCGGAAATGGAAAATGAGGTCAGATACGCAAAAGCGTATTCCTTGTTCTCAGGGCGTCACCCTGAAAATACCTGCGTGGCGGAAGCTGCAGAGTCTCACAGCTGAAATTCATGAAGTCCTGTCTGACCAGGTGTCCCAGTATATTTATAAGAAGTACATCGACACATTCCTGGATCATCTCAGACCCCGAATTCGACACTTGCGTATCCAGCAATGTGCAGGCTGTGTGAACAAGAACGGGCTCTTCAACACGCATACGTGTGTGGACAATAGTATACCATCAGACGCGCTCATCACTGAGGCACTACAGGACGTGAACGAGGTGCAAATTGCCCAGGCATTTGAAGCTGCCTGTCCACCCAGAATTCCACTTGAACAGATTGCCACCTTCATCTACGTGCACCAGGGGCGGAAAGACGATGACGAGTTCAAACAAGTCTTGTTGCATAAATATTGAACATTTCACACAAGTCTTGTTGCATTGAACATTCAGACATTACCGTATTCCTACATTCTATGTTCATTCTACGTTCATTTAAGCGCCTTGATAGCGTATAATTGTATTAAAAAATTCAATACCAAGAGTCTACTGTGGTGAAGACGTTTATTCTACTGTGTTAATAAAAATAGTAGAAATTCAAAATGTGTGTTAGTGTTCATTCTTTTGCAAAGATAATTGTATTAAAAAAAATTCAACACTAAGAGTCTACTGTGGTGCAGACCTTAGGTTTTCATATTGGTGAGGGAGCTGGTGTTTTTTTTGTGCTTTGAGTTAGAAAGTCCCTTTCGGGAGTAAATAGGTGGCCCTGAAAAGGGACTTTGGAAAGAACAGCGTTATCACACTGTTACGGGCGGAATTTTTTTTTCACGCCTGACACCCACGCCCGACACACAGGGCATCGTATCTTCAAATGAAGCTCCTCTGTCTCGGCGCACTGGCACGTCCCTGCTATACATGTTAGGGATACCAAGCATACGGAACATAGGCACAGGTGACCGCAGGGGAAGAAGGCGTACATGGTCTCTTCGATCTGACATACGGTACAGGTGGATTTATTCTCTTCCTTAGTCAGTTGTACACGTAGTTTACACTTGTCCTCTTCTAATTGATCAATCTGTTCGTTCATTTGATCAATCTGTTCGTTCAGGCGGACCATCTCTGCCCAAGGTGGTGGCGTTGTCATTCCTGTTGCTGTAGCCGGCGTTGGGGTAGCCGGCGTTGTGGTAGCCGGCGTTGTAGTAGCCGGCGTTGGGGTAGCCGTCGTTGTGGTAGCCGCTGTAGTAGCTGAGGGTGTACTGTTTAACCACTCTACTTCGGGAAGATTTTCATCGTCTGTTGTTTCATCATCATCTTCTTCCATAGTGTCCCTTATCTCTTGCTCTTGTTGTGCACCTCTCCGTCTCAACGCATCAGCAATATGATGTTCATGCACCCGCTGCAAGCTCGTAATGATTATAACATGTTGTTCGTTGTCTTCTCCACTTGTGCGAATCACTTCCCTATGTTCTCTAGGATCTTGTGAGTTCATCGTGTTGAATAGCGTCCGTCTGGTATGATTAGGCATGATGCAGTTCTGAATGAATGGATAGCAGACGAGATACTGCGCGCTATTTATAGTCTAACCGTAGATCGCCCGGAAACACCCGAAGGTGAGCGCGGACGTCATCGAAATCTTCCCATCAAAACATTGTGTTTGCTCAGGCTCGCTGAAATTTTGTGTTTCTTTTCCATCTTTAAACCGGTCTCATTTTGCAATAAATGCGAGTTGACGTGTAAAACTTATTTTAACTTGAACTTGCGGAACTGATCGTGTAGCGTTGAAAAATTCAAAAGGCTAGCGGCAGGCTAACCCACTATTTTTAATGATTTTGTCGATTTTAGACCCGTAGGGTTATGGGAGTGGTGGTGTGGAAAACCCGGTAAATTTGAAATAAATCGGTTTACCTACGTAAAAATACGTGAGGTGTCTTCCTCACAGCCTTATAATGTCACCCTGAAAATTGGATAGCAGGGACGTGCCAGTGCGCCGAGACAGAGGAGCTTCATTTGAAGATACGATGCCCTGTGTGTCGGGCGTGGGTGTCAGGCGTGAAAAAGAAATTCCGCCCGTAACAGTGTGATAACGCTGTTCTTTCCAAAGTCCCTTTTCAGGGCCACCTATTTACTCCCGAAAGGGACTTTCTAACTCAAAGCACAAAAAAAAACACCAGCTCCCTCACCAATATGAAAACCTAAGGTCTGCACCACAGTAGACTCTTAGTGTTGAATTTTTTTTAATACAATTATCTTTGCAAAAGAATGAACACTAACACACATTTTGAATTTCTACTATTTTTATTAACACAGTAGAATAAACGTCTTCACCACAGTAGACTCTTGGTATTGAATTTTTTAATACAATTATACGCTATCAAGGCGCTTAAATGAACGTAGAATGAACATAGAATGTAGGAATACGGTAATGTTCAATATTTATGCAACACGACTTGTTTGAACTCGTCATCGTCTTTCCGCCCCTGGTGCACGTAGATGAAGGTGGCAATCTGTTCAAGTGGAATTCTGGGTGGACAGGCAGCTTCAAATGCCTGGGCAATTTGCACCTCGTTCACGTCCTGTAGTGCCTCAGTGATGAGCGCGTCTGATGGTATACTATTGTCCACACACGTATGCGTGTTGAAGAGCCCGTTCTTGTTCACACAGCCTGCACATTGCTGGATACGCAAGTGTCGAATGCGGGGTCTGAGATGATCCAGGAATGTGTCGATGTACTTCTTATAAATATACTGGGACACCTGGTCAGACAGGACTTCATGAATTTCAGCTGTGAGACTCTGCAGCTTCCGCCACGCAGGTATTTTCAGGGTGACGCCCTGAGAACAAGGAATACGCTTTTGCGTATCTGACCTCATTTTCCATTTCCGAATATGCACGAGGAGCATGTTGTTGAATGTAGAACAGGTGACAAAGATGTCGTCACCCACATAAAAATTCGCTTCGTCACTCCCCTGGTGGTCAATGACCGCATCGACGGCGTAATCAATGGCCTGTACTGTTATCCAGGTGTCCAACGTCAAGGCGATATGCTTATGTGGTTTGTCGTCCCAGGCCGGTGCGTTAAAATGCACTTCCTCTTCTTTGACACTCACAGTTAAATAGGGAGAGAGCTCCCATGTGTTCGTGTGGCCCGCTGGTAGGCCTGCTGGATAATGACATTGATCTCCTGCACAGACATAGGAAGTAGCACCTCTTCTTTCGCTTGCTCAGGCACTTGCTGGCGCACTGGCTGAAGCACTTGCTGAGGTATTTCTAAAGGTGTTAGTCGGGGCCGTTTGGGTGGTGCACCTGGTTTGGCAGATAGACCGGGCTCTTGGTGCGTACGTTTGGTAGCTGTACGCTCTTCGGCGATGTCCATGACTAATATATTATCTTCTGAATCCTGGACTTGAAGTAGATCTGCTAGTTCTTCATTTTCCGTCTTCTTCAGCGCCTCCACGAAGGCTAGAAATGCATAGGGGCCACGGCGCAGTAGATCGTCGATGAGGGCTCTGTTTTGTCGTGAAGTGGTCTTCTCCGCCATGATATCTTCGACACCGTGCTTAAGGATTATGTTTTCCACCATAAGCAGATCACATAGTTCGGCCACATGCTGCATCTCATCAATGAGGCGAACACGGTGCTGTTGAAGCTTAGCTCGCTGGGATGACTCCATGACTGTGGGCTCAGGCTGGTCAGTAGCTGCTATGGTGAGATAGGCTGGTGAAGTTGCACTGGTAAAATGAAAATCTTCTCCACGTCTCATGCTGCAGTGAGGCCCTACTCTCGTCGTCAGAGTGGTTCAAGCTGGTAGGCTGGTCAGGCAAGCAAGCTGGTCAGGCTGGCTGGCTGGTCAGGCAGGTGGGTGAGATAGCTCCGTTTGGCAGTCGAAGGAATGCACCAAACAACTAAAAATCCGCCCTTTATACGTTTTTTCGTGACATTCGGGTGTTTCCGGTATTCTCCGTGTGTCTTTTCGGTCACCTCCGGGTCTTTTCGGTCACCTCCGCCACTCTCCGGTGATCACCTCCGGGTCTTTTCGGTCACCTCCGGCACTCTCCGGTATTCTCCGGGTGTTTTCGGTGACCTCCGGTACATCTTCACGGACCTTAACGAACTCGCCGTGCCTCTTCGGTCATCTCCGGGTCTCTTCGCACACCGCCGTCACATCTCTCGGTACCTTCCGCCACATCTTCACGGACCTTACCGAAAAGACACGGAGGTGAACGACATGGTGGGAAAAACCCAGTACAAGCTCCCACGGACCTGACCGAAGAAATACGGAGGTGAATGACATGTGGGGAAAAACCCCAGCACATATTCGGTTTTCTCACCGAAAAGATACGGAGATGAACGACACAGACAGGTCTGTATATGTCCTATCATCCTCACGCCCCATTCACCCACGCCGGAAGTGACGTCATACCTGCGCATAACACTCCTGCGCACACCTCCTCATCACCTCCACCATAAAACGGAAGTGACGTCATTACATCCGGGTGAAACCTGGCAGGATATGCCCCCTACCTACTACTTACACAGGTAATAAATTGGAGCGATATGCAAGAGGTGAAAAAAATTGACGACGCCTGGCGACTAAGAAGCAACCATATGACTACAGGAAAGGTCACCTCACATTCAGGGCCGAGAATACGGCGGATTCTCGGACGCAGCCTTAGTATCTCAGCCGCGCTTTTATTGCTGATGTTCATGTGGAGAATATGAAGCATCCACACGACCCCTAGCACCGGCTTCAGCAGAATTAGATACGCTAGCTCGGGGGCTGTGATGACATCAGCTCAATCAACAACTCACATGACGTTAATGGATGAGCATTGAGAACGTCTGATGGAATATACGCCCCAACATTGGATAAACACGGTAAATGCAAGAACACCCAGAAAAACTAACCTGCAGTGCCCGACGTCGTACGGCTTAAATTTCTCACCAAAACAATACACCTACATATATTTGTCGAATGACAAGTACAGAGGGCGGGGCCTGGGGACTAACAGTTCACCAGCAGAATTCTACAATATAATGATAATACATTGGATCGATATGCAAGAGGTGGGAAAAATTGAAGACGTCTGGCTACTAAAAAGCAACCATATGACTCTACAGGAAATCTTCCCTCGGCATCTCACATTCAGGCCGGTGAATACGGTGGATTCTCGAACGTAGCCTTGGTATCTCAGCCGCGCATTTATTGCAGTGTTTCATGTGGAGACTATGAAGTATCCACGCTGCCCCAAGCACCGGTTTAAGCGGAATTAGATAGGCTAGCTTATGAGCTGTGATAACATCAGCTCACAAAAATACTCATCTGATGTAATTGGATGAGTATTGAGGATGTCTGATGGAATAAACTTCCTAACATTGAGTAAACATGGTAAAAGCAACAGTACCCAGAAAAACTAACCTGCAATGCCCACGTCGTACGGCTTAAATTTCTCACCAAAAGAATATTAAACGTACATATATTTGTCGAATGACATGTACAGATGGCGGACCAAAAACTGTTCTTTGGTCGCCGTTTCTTCTAGAGAATCTTCATATTGAAAAAGGCGTTTCCTATAGGGTGCACCCCAGTGATTCTTCGGTTAGGCAAGGAATAGAGCATGGGTCCGTATTTCGGCCTCCAATTGTCGTAAAATCTTCCACATAAATCACTTATATGTATATATTTTCTGAAAGAGCATGATTAAGTTATTATTTTAAGACAGCACTGTGATGTTATAGAATTACAAGCGTCTAGTCCGTCATCCATAACTCAGCCGTCGTCCATTAGAGAATATCCGCGTCCATAATTCAAAGACCTATTCCATATTCCATATAACAGTATTAGCACCAAATTCAAAAAGACAATCATAGTATACATAAACATAGGCTTGTTTCCTGCAAGAGAGAAGCGGTCAACAGTTTTCAATGATGCCGGCAAGACATCATGATGTTCCAAAAATATCAAATCCGTATCGCTGATCAGTATTCTTAATCCATAATATTCGTTGTAAAGTCGTCATCTAAAGAATGATGTATCTCAGTCAGGCTTTGATTGTGACTGTTCATATGAGTACCACGAGGATCTTGAAGTACATGGGTTCATACGGCCCCTAGCCCCAGGTTAAGCGGAATTAGACACAAGTTACGAGCGCCATAGATCTTGCACGCTACGTTCGTATTTTTTTATCAGCATGCGATATGTATCGCCAAATTTGAGAAACTTTGAGTGGAGGCGTTTGGTGGAATAGCCCTGTTTTATAAGTTTCTGTAACAATGTTTTGTGACGTTGATTAAAATCGTCACATTTAAGACAGGATCTAGCAAATGCTACTAAGCGAGATATGTATACGCCATATGCAGGTCCCACTGGAATATTACAGTCCAGAAAGGGATAGTTTACGATGTCGAAATTGTAATCATCTCTTTTGTCATAAAGTCGACGAGAGAGAATGCCCGCTTCATTTTTATAGAGATATAGATCTAAATATTATGTGCCTGTAGGGCTGTCTGTAGTTTCCTTCAAATCCAGTGAAGGTGGATATATATCCTTCACTGCGTCATTTATATAGCGATTATCCACAGCGAGAAGATCGTCATAGCGTTTGGTGAATGAGAAGGAACGGGCTTTGAATGGATCGGTTTTTGAAAGCGCCTGCATATAGTCATATTCATAAGAGAACAGATACAGGTCAGCCAACAGGGGTGCACAATTAGTACCCATTGGAATACCTATATGCTGCTGATATATTGTGTTGCCAAATTTCACATAGATATTTTTGATGAGAAATTCAAGCAACTCTATAAACAAAGAAACATCCCATGAATGATATCTCTTGTATGTAGTGGAGCTAAAGAATGCTTTATAGCTTCCGACATTAATATATCTACGATCAGTTTTCTTGAACACAGATACTATTAATGAACTTATACGGTCAATAAGGTCCTGATGAGGGATTGTAGTGTAGAGAGTCGAGAAATTCCATGTAGATACATGTCTGTACGGTATGTGACCTTTAGCATCAAGTTCTTCCGTAAGACATTTTGAGTTTTTCAATATCCACATACATTCAACGCCAGAGTTCTTAGAAATAGTGGCGCAATACCTTTCCCAAAATGCTTTTACCTCATGAAGGGCCCTCGTCAATAGGGTTGAAATAAGCTTGGTGGTGCAGCTTCTAGAATCAGCTATGAATCTAGCTTTGTATGGTGATTTATGCATTTTGGGAGTCCAGTATAGTTTTGGTATGTCGTTATGATTGGTTGGAAGACAAATACCTCTTTCCCTGAGAAACTTTTTGTGATTGTTAAATAAATCTTCCAGAGTAAATGCAGTTTGGGAGTAAGTAGACGTATTTGATGAAGATATGTCTACACTCAATTCTTTAACCAGCACCTGGTAATAGTAATATTTACATATGAATATTATATTATTCGGAGCTTTGTCTGCGGGGATTATGACGAATTTACTCTGGAGATTTGCTAGAACTTCCAGCGAATTGAGGTTTCTCAGTACTTGTTTTGCTTGGGGAAGGGTACTTCTGTCAATATGGCGGATTGTTTCAACGACCTTGCTGTTGGTGAGGTCCAGCCAATCAACGAGTACTGTAGGTTCAACTTTTTCTCGCTTAGACCAATCAATAACGTACTGTTCCAATGCAGACATGACTATCTTCTGGTCGGCCTTCAGATTTATTCTTCTTGGCTCTCTATATTTAGGTCCTTTCATCAGGAGTAATTTCAGATGCTTATCACTCACCATATCCAAAGCACCAGTCACAATATGTTTGCATGGTGCATAGATAAAGTTCGATGATTCACAATCACAACTGTAGCCTCCTGACGTGTATAAGTTCCAGTCAAACTCCTTGACAGCATTGGAGTAATTGAATTTTTGGTGGCTATAGATTTAGTATACTTATATGAAATGCATATATTCTGCATGCATATATGATTCTGTGAACTTAAAATAGTTTGGTACAGCGTTGCGTACCTCTGAATCATTCAGGATTCGAGGTAAATTAATGATGTCCAGTCCTTTATTTAAGTAGTTGAGTCTCAAGAAAAGCCGATCTTGAGATGTTCGATTATGTTCACTGGACGATACAACCGAAAATACGCTATATCTTGACATAATTTACTGATTGTTGGTGATATTATATTTCCTGAAGACGCAGATTGATTTATATCTCTGGCTATTTGATCGAAAGCTCTCAGAGGTAACGCATACAGAACTGTACGTAAGCTAGGTATACTATTGGGTGTGTTAGTTAAACCCACTAAGTAATTTAAAGTGATATGATCGTGAATCATCGAACTATTAAACTTTCGCCAACCATGGCTGTGATGTCTCCGTTGATGAGGTTTAAATAGTTGGGAATGTTGGATATATTTGAACGGCGGTTTGTAGCATTGCCGAACCCACTGACATTATCATTTAAACCAAACGGAAACACTGACCCAATTTCTAGCATCCAGAATAATTCCCGCTCTCGGATTTTTCTCTCAAATCCAAAGGGAGAATCCTTAGTAGATGGATAGACGACGTCTATGATCTGAATACTAAAGTTATCCCAGCCATGGTCGGATCCAAGAAATGTTTACCTATAAGCAATTGCTTTCTCCTATCGGATTTTGTGTGACCGTTCACCCTAAGATGGAGTCTTTGGGTGGTCTTGCCAACATACTGTTGATCACACGTCTTACAGGAAACTAAATAAATACAGTTTGTAGTAGAACAACTAAGATCAACATACGAATTAACAGAATATGAGTTACCAGTTAACGCGGAACTAAATGAAGCTGAAGTATTAAAAAGTGGACACGTGAGACATCCACGATGTCCACACTTAGACATTTTGAAATTATTACATGTAGAATTCGGTGCTAAACAATCTTGTCACCGAACTCCGTATCAATTCATACGCTCATTGGTCGATTACACGGCTCGAAATAGCCATATCACGACAAACGGGTTTGAAATGATTCACACACGGGTTTGAAATATTTTGTAACCTGTTGCACATGACTACTGATAAAAACGAGGCTACGGAAATGCGTCTGCTACAGATCGCAAAAATGTCAACAAAGGCATCTGTCAATGACAAGAAACGTTTTGCTTCCCATAGTGATAGCGACATTTCACAAAAGAAATCACAATTAATTCCGGAGACTACTCGAAGATCTAATACAGCGGCAGCGAAGGTTTTTAGGGATTATTTAACGGAGAAAGAGCAAGATCCAAACTAGCTTATGATGAAATTCAGCTGAACGAAGGTTTGTCGCATTTTTATCTCGACTGTCGACGTGGGGATGGAACTCTCTACAAAACAAACACCCTTGAAGGATTCAGGTATGGTCTCAACCGCTATTTGAAGGCCCACCTCACTGCAAAAAGTTCGATCTGATCAAACACCCTGCATTTACCGATGCGAATGAAATTTTCAAAACTGCTATCACCGAACTGAAACAGCTCGGAAAGGGAACCACCGACCATCATCCTATAATAACAGAGTTTCACAGGCAAAAAATGTACACTTCAATCCACTTGTCTCCGGACACTCCTTGTGGTCTTTCAAACAAAGTAATGTTTGATATTCGCCTGTATTTCTGTCGGAGAGGTATGGAAAATTTTGCCAAGATGACCAAAACCTCGTTCTCCGTCAATACTGACAGCAACACTGGGTTGAAATACGTCGAAAACAACGAGGGAGATGACAAGGAGATGTTCACTGCATTCATGTCAGAAGAAAAGGACTCACCTTATTGCCCCGTAGCCTCTTTTGAGAAGTATATCAACAAACTAAATCCTGAGTTAGACAGACTCTGGCAATATCCCAAAGACTCGTTCACAGACGACGATGACTGTTGGTATACTCGTAAGCCTATTGGGAAGGACACGTTATCCGCCTTCATGACCAGTGTTTCACGGAAATGCAAACTTTCAAAGATGTACACAAATCACAGCATTCGAGCTACCGGCGCTACTATTTTGTCCCAGTCAATGTTCAGCGCTTCCCAAATCATGGCCGTTACCGGACATAAAAGTGTACAAAGTCTGTCTATTTACCAGCGCGTATCGGATCAGGAGAAACTAGTCATGGGAAAGGCGATGACAGCAGGTATCGTTCCTACCTCTGCTCAACCAGCTCTGGAGATGCCGCACAAATCACGAAACGCGCCTGTGACACATTCTAGTCTTGTCCCACTGTCTCTGAGCCATGCAGTTGCCAGTCGTTCATCAGCTGATGACCTGGATATATGTGACATCAACAACTTGCTCTGTGATTTCGATTCTTTGCCCGAATCTACGGTTTCTCGTGGTCCCCCCATCGCCAACAGCGTGCCAAATATTATGTCGTCTGCACCATCCGATGAAGCTGGTCCCGTCTTTTCTAACTATGTTTTCTCCGGCACAGTAAACTTCGTTTTAAACTATAAAAATTAACTTCATTCCGTGACATTTTCTCGTTTCGATGAACTCAAATGACCTAGTTGACGTCACGTGGTATAACCGATTGCAAAAATGTTTGTTGCGTAGAAGTTCTTGTGTATATTACACAACATTCTGTTTTAAACTTTCAACTGATATTAAATATTTCAAGTTATTGTTGAATATTTATTTTAAAACTGTTCGAAATTTAAGTGACAAGAGTGTGTTTCATTAATTTATTTCACTGTTGTGGAGACACATTCGTATTGACAGTAAAGTTGACAATATATGATGTAACAGGCCATTAGTCCACTTGTTGAATTCCACGGTATTTAAATCTTCAGAATTGTTTTCTTTTAGTAATCTGTGATACAAAACCAGTATTTACAGTTGCTAACATATTAAAAGTTTTATATTGGTTGAATTCTGCTTTTTGTCCTTATCTTCTAAATAGGCCTATGTAGTATACATGCGTATTTTGTTTGAACATGGATGTCGGACTCTACGCCTGGGCTTTTTCAGCTTTCTTCCAATGATGATTGTGTTTCAATTCGAAAATATACGACTGATATGAGAACGAATTCATTATTTGGTGACAAAATCGTTATCTAGGTTTGAGTCAGGGTTGATCGGGTTTTGTGACCTGCCTGCGCGGCTCAGGGATGAAATTTCACAGGCAGGTCACAAAACCCGATCAACCCTTCCTCAAACCTAAATAACTCATAATCAAGCGCAATATTACAAGGTTTGATGTCGTGGCCTTGCTTTGCTGTCAGAAATATATCTGTCATTTGGATTGAAAAAGGTCTTAGTGCATTTCGAACTATTAGAGACTCGGCCGAGAAATCTGCATTAAGGTTTCTCGGGTCTGTCTAAATATTGAAACTCAAGCATTCTAATTCAAACTTGCTTAATTTTTCCTAGAAAACCCCTTAAAAGGTCGAAAAATGGTCAAATTCGGCTCAATTTCCAAAAAAAATCTGTAAGGGCGATTTCAATAAAAAAAAATTCTCCCGTTCCCTTGTCCGGTATCAACTTAAAAAGGTAAACAAGGGCGGGGGTCAACCTGCCCGTTTATTTGGCAGATTTTCTCTCCGTAAATAATTCCTAAATTTTAAGCACACCCAAGGGGCATAACTGAGACAGGACAAAATATACTCCATAACCTCGATCACCGTGTGGACGAAGCCAGCCATCGCTCTGTACGTGCTCGTTTGCAGCGTTGATAATGCTGAACAGGATGCTATAATACATGTAGATATAGGGTATTAAGAAGACAAGAATAATTATGATCTTGCAGAACACAGGCAGTCTATCACATTTATGATAATCTAGGAGTGTTTGCGAGAGTGGCCGTATACAACACTTGCAAGTTGTACATAATATTATGAGATATCCGACCGATAACTTTCACTCTACCACATCTTTGTTTGTGATCCCTTTCGCCAACCCAAGGAGGAATTTCGAGAACACACCTCAACATTAACCCATTTACTCTTAATAATGAACATCCATTCGGAAAGACACGGAGGCCGAGGTTAATTTTTTGCTTTCCAGTGATACCAGAAAAGCGGGGAACTTGAAACAAATAAGATATGAAACCAAGTCAAATTATTGGTAATTTTGCCCTAAATATTATCCTAGAAACATACGAAATGCTGCAGAAACTTGAGAAATAAGTCATAAAACCTCAATGATATACATCCGTTTCATCCGTTTTGGACTGTAAATGGATTCTGTTGTAAAGGAAATAGATCTGCCAAATTCATATCATTGTGATAGGACATGGTTGTGTCATATTATGGATTAAGAATACTGATCAGCGATACGGATTTGATATTTTTGGAACATGATGATGTCTTGCCGGCATCATTGAAAACTGTTGACTGCTTCTCTCTTGCAGGAAACAAGCCTATGTTTATGTATATTATGATTGTCTTTTTGAATTTGGTGCTAATACTGTTATATGGAATATGGAATAGGTCTTTGGATTATGGACGTGGATATTCTCTAATGGACGATGGCTGAATTATAAATGACGGACTAGACGCTTGTAATCTACCGAGATCTCATTCCAGGGAGGATAACTCCTGTAACTATTGGTCTTCTTTCTACCGGACCCCGATAATAGCACTTCAGATGTAACTAGGCAGTCAAAATTAAACAATTTGGCGTAATGGCTCTTCTCCGCTCCGTAATAGAGTTTACGTTGAGATAATACATAAACTGTCCTATTATGCCTTTAAGGGTGCACTCCAGGGATTCTTCGATTAAGCAAGGAATAGAGCATAGGTTCGTTTTTCGGCCACCAATTGTCGTAAAACTTTCAACCCAAATCACTTATATGTTTATATTTTCTGAAAGAGCATGATTGATCTATTATTTTAAGACACAGCACTGCTAGGCTATCGAAACTCGAACATTCCCGTCCAAACTTGCGTAATTTTTCATAGAAAGCCCTTTAAAATGTCGAAACATGATCAAATTCGGCTCAATTCCCAGAAAAAATCTGTGAGAGCGATTTCAATTAAATTTCTTTCTCGCTTTCCCTAGTCCGATATCAACTTAAAAAGACAAAAAAGTGCCCATTTTGTTGGTCAGATTTTCTCTCCGTAAATAAGTCCTGCATTTTAGGCACAATAATACGACTGAATGGTATGGCATATTCTATTTTCAGATGAATGACCAACAGAAAAAATGTGACCGGAGCCGAAGCCCTCTAGATAAAGAGAAGGGGAAGTTGTCCAAGGACAGTGGAGTAAGGCAACGCCTGAGATCGTGTACTGTGTTTGTTCTGCGACAGATCCTACAGTTCCAAGAAGCACTGCAAAGAGCACCTGCGCAAAACTCATCAGTGGGGGAAAAGGAAGGCCTTTCTCGTCGCCCAGGGTACGGGACACTTTCATCATGTCTGTCCCGTAGGTGATCTGGAAGCCCCAATCTGTGGTAACCGCTGCCGCGAGTGGCAGTACCAGCACAGCTGCAGAGGGCTCAGCTAGTTCCCGAATTTCGTCGACATTAAAGGTACTGCCGGCTACAGTGTCATCTGCTCCAGTGATGAGAACCATCGTACCACCGCTGATCGTGTTATTCAGAGAACGAGCTGCCACAGGCCGCCGATGAACCCGAGCTGTTACCAAGCATGGATGTAATGCCAAGTGAAGATTTACCCGAGGAGAGTGATACCCCAGCGTTGGCACCCCCGGTCTCTGGGCTAGACGAGACCACGGATTATGAGCGAGGGTCCGCGGTATGAAGCCTCGGACGAGGAAAGCCCAACGTTCTTTCAGATCCAAAAAGTGGAGCAACGAGGAGGGCCGCCGCCCCGGGAGGAGCAGCCGCCTACACCTAAAACACCAGAGTCTGGACATGCACCCCTGCCAGGCAGAGCTATGAGAGGACCCATTTTCCCTGCGCCTCATAGGATAAAAAGTGAAAAGGACTCGCCTTTATGTGGACATTTTCCCGAATCGGCGTGATGGGGAGCCACGCAAGATCTACGGGATGATCGGGATCCATTCGCCACATCAGACATGTTGGGCACCAGGACGTGCATTGTACCACTGGACATAATTTCGCTGAATTCTGGCAGTGATTGGTCGAGCCCCATTAATTGGAGCCATGATTGATGTTGTAATGTCCACAGGGGATATTTGTTTGAAAATTTGATATTCTCACCCACGGGAACTGTGAAGGCCGAGCGTCATGACGAGGGCACCGCGATTTTCGAAGGCATAGGTAACGTAACGGTTATGAGATTTTGTGATTTATCACGCAAACTGAGGGGTTCCGAGGAACACAGAATTGAACAGTGAGTCACGTGACATTCTCCGGCTTGTATTGCATCGCTGTATGGAATGAAAATTGGTAGGCAATTGGGAGATGGAAGCTGTAATTTATGTGAAATAAAGTTTGCAATGTCCTGTTTGCACTGCTAAACATCCCGGTGAAAAGATCTAAATTTGCCAGGCGAAACAATTCTTCATCGCGAAAGCTGGTGTAATTTCTGAGAAATCGCCTACGGCGAAGGAAGTTCCAGGACATCACCAGCCCTATATAAAAGGACGGAGTCCGCTAGTCTGGGCAGATGATTGAATAATTTCTAGGTGAACAGGTGATGAAAAGAGTGTTGTGGATATATTCTTCGGGCGTGGAGGTTTTCTACGACTACCGAGCGGGCCGAACTGAGACACGAATCACCAAGCAGAGTCCTACATACTAGAACTTCTGTATCATTCTAAGGGTACGGTAATACTGCACACAACTTACACTTATTAGGTCTTCGCTCTAGTCAATTAACATGACTGTGATTGTATTATCAGAGTCATGCCGTAAAGGCGATTCACTGACGAAAATAAAACGTCAGAAAATAGATCAGAAATTCACATCCACAAATTCCCAATGTCATAATGTATGATCCATCCGGATTGGCGATACACCAAAAATAGCAGCCGGAAACAGTTACTTGCATTCCAAATGCAGCAAAGAACATCCGAGTCAAGAAATGTAAACATCTCCACCATCTTGATACAAGCGCTTTTCCAACAATCATCGCGAACCCGGATGAACCACACATTATGACAATGAGAATTGGAGATGTGTGGATGTGAATTTCTGATCTATTTTCTGGCGTTTTATTTTCGTGAGTTAATGGCTTTGGATCGTACCGCATGACTCCGATAATAAAATCAGAGTCCTGTTACTTGACTAGCTCCGTTCAAACTGCAGTGAGGGTGTTTGTATATTTTGAGGGGACCCTACTATTGGAAATAAGAATATTGTAATGTAAATATAGTTTCCACTGACAGTATGGCCAGTCACATACTTCAGGGTACCGATCTAAAAGGTTAAAGCGTTCGGTCCTGATTTTATATCAGCCGGAAAGGGGAAAATAATAGGCTCTAATATTGTCGGGTGCATACACTTCCTACGTCGACACACTGGTCGTTCAGATACTTGATCAGACCCGCAAGGGAACAGGTCTAATAGTTGACCGTCTAGTTCTGCAGGCTGGGAAGGAGACTGAAACAGGGCATAGTAATATTACATCCACACGGTGGCTAGCCACAACCTGATCAGGCTTGAGTATTTACATTCGGGCACCGGTTCTATTGTTGACTGCGTCCAGCCTTACTTTATTGTATAGCTGAGCTTCCGCCGGTAACTTAAAGTTTTGCTGTATCAGTGCTGGTTCTGAGGGCCGAATGTGTAACTGGTACTGTTTTCCTGGGAAGAGACGCGTAGCCATATTGCATAAATCAGTATCAATAATTGCTTACACTAATCCGACATACATTTACACATACATGATGATATATGTCCCAATATGACACCATAGCCCGTTAATTCATCCCTGAAGCTGGTCGAGCAGTTTAGTTCACCGTGTTTGCCAGAATCCCGCTGAGTGAAGACAGCAAGTCGTTCAGCTATGTCACTAGCACAGGCCCGCAAAACAAGAGTTTTGGGAAGTGTGGACGGTGGTATTACGGCGAAGTGTCGAAATATGGGGTCTCTATATATAACCCCATGCTTGTGGATTTATATAAAGCATGGGGTTATATATAGAGACCCTATATTTCGACACTTCACCCTAATACCACCGCCCACACCCCCCAAAACTCTTGTTTTGTGGGCATGTGGTCACTAGCCAGGCGCTGTTGATAATTTGCTGAAAACCCTTTATAAATGTAATGCTATAATTATTGGTGAAATGAATCCCATATTACTTGAGCAAGGAATCTCAGTGATAACATAGCGATTCAACGAATATGGTTTTCATTAATGTTCCTCCGTTGCCGTTTGTTTCAGTAATTCTGGAAACACATTCGCATTTGAATTATTCCGGAGATGTCTGTTGTGCCTAGTCCACATATACCTAGAATTACCCATTCTTCCTACACAGCGACCGTGTTGGTAGACCTCGCTTCCCAGCTACAAGCGTTAGTAGTATATCGGGTCTAAGTGCCAGCGAACCGCCTATCTCTTTAACATGGGAGCCTCATTTCCCTCCTCATGTGACCTTTGACCCCCTATAACTGAGCGTGCAGGATGACGTCAGGGTGACGAGGGGAACGGGATTTCCCGAGGGTTGGGAATAAGAGTGTTTTTACGAATGAAGTAGGTCAACCGGAAGTGACGCCATCAAAACCGGAAATAGCCTTAATTTCGCGAATGGCAGGGACTAGAGATATGGCATTTCGACTAATGGATACTTTACAGCGAAGGTGTGATCATATCACTGACAGCATCAGGGATTATCAGTAAATAGGGTTATATCTGGGTTATTTCTTATTTGCGAGAAGCTAACGCTTAATAAACGAGGGATGATGCTGAATACGGTAATGTGCTGGCTGGGCTGCTAAAACATCGGTTTGATTAGAGTTCGATACTTTCCAAGGAATTATGGCATAAACTACGCCAAATTCGTTCCCTGTGCATGTTGTAGTCTATTTCTTGCTATCGGACTAAATACCGTCAGTATATTAAAATGATGAGAACAGACTAGCCAACCTCATACCTTATTACGGTATACCTGCCCATTCTGCAGCGAACTACCAGGTAAGGTATTGCGTTAAAGTGCTGAGGGAAGGGGGGGGCCTAATCTATAGAGCTCGAATACGCGAGTTAAGACTCGGTTCCTCGAGCCGTGTAACAGATCAACAGACATGAAAGACGAGAACAACAACAACAGATAATGTACATATGGATGTTTTAGTCATGAACATGGGCCTTCACCTACATACAACACTGATAGACGGGGCTGTAGAACACATAGACGTTGTTTTCGTGATACGTTATACACGGTGTCGTCGATGACTGTACGAGGAATGGCAGAATGTACAAATCTAAAACGATGCTCCACATATATAAGAGGTCCAACCACTCACATTGTAGTGCGGCCATTGTACCAGAGACTATTCAGTTTACAGCACGAACAGTTTAGCGAGGGTATCGCGAATCTAGAATAGCATACAGGGACGCTAAGTTAAACGTTGGTTCTTCTTTCCCAGTGTATTGAACAAACTTGGCGATAGTTGTAATTTTCAATTTTTGTTTTAGATGGATACATCTCCCATTGGCGCAGTAAGGTATTAGCGCAGTTGACGTGTATTTGCCGGCACGCTGTACTCGCGAGTAGTGAATATAAGATATTAGGCCCAGCCCGTCACAGCGAGAGAGGGATAATGAAAAAAAGGAACAAACAACGTGTTTACTGAGCAAAAATAATATCTTAACAGTTCATGCACTTGTTGAACATGTTAAACGAGTATATGGTACTTATCGAGAAAACAACAAACGTTAAGTTTGGATGTACAATATCCGCCGACCGGTTACAAATACGTATATCGGCATGGCGTCAGATCCGACATTCAATGTTCAGCCGTGGTCATTCAAGAATGTTCGAGTCCATAATCGACCTATTCCGTATGACAGTTCGCACCAATTCTAAATGTGTATGAAATAAAGAAATTTAAATACAAGAAGGTGTTTTGTCAGAGAGCATGTTTCATTGATGTCGGAAAGACACCCTTTACATATAATAACTCACCATCATTCTTCATCCAAATCCTCGTGTCGTTTTCCAGAGTATATATCTCACACAATAATCGTGGTTGTTAATAGGGCCAGAGAAGTACATGCTATTCACACCACCGCATTAAGCGGAATTAGACAAAAGTTACGAGACAGAGATCGTGCACGTCAAAAAGGTTGTTTCAAACGTGTCTTCATGTACAATGGATCAATAAGACCTTGAGAGGAATATTTTTGTTATTAAGATCTACTCGTGCTGTTTAATTATCGTATCTTAATAATACGGCTGTGTTCGTCTACTAGCTTGTGGGGCATCTCATAATTCGTTAATGCTATCCACGTGTATGAAGTTGAAAACGCACAAATAAGTTATGCAGCAAGTCTTGTACAAGCGAGCTCCATTATGTGAACATTACGTGAAAAAATATTGTAAGTATTCCAGTAACTAAAATATTTATTTAATAGGCCTAAATCATACCAGCCCTCTGTGAGTACGTTTGTTTGTGGAGATCACCATGATAGTGTTACTATTATACATATAAGTGTACATACCAGGTTTTCGGGAGACCCACATTTTAATACAAGAAAAAACAACCCCTTTAAGTCTCTAGAGCGGACACGGTACTGAAATATCCCCTCGTTTCCAAGCTGATGGTGTTTTGACCGTGTCTTGTTAGTTATGTCTACATAATTTACTGTTTAATACAGTTGTATGCCTTATGATATCCACTTGCACTATACATGTGTTCAAGTATAACCTATAGTCAATGTGAACTGTAACCCGTGAAGTCACCGGCTCCAGAAAGTCACAGTTATTTCGTCACAATTTCATCGGTTATTTCGATACGGCACGGGTTTTCCCAACAGGTTTGTTAAAGTCCATCATGTCTCCATGACATATTTTTTCCAAACTTCCAGTCTGTCAACCAATCGCTGACAGATTTCATTCGTCTATACACCAATTCGAATATTGCTGCAGTCATAATACCTTGTCATCTCGGTGTCAGCAGACGTGTTTGGCAGTTTCAGTATAACAAAGGTATGTATATTTCACTGCTTGAAAATAACTTGGCTTGAGTTCCTATACATCTTAGACACTTTGGGTAATTTTTTTATAAATTCATTCTGTACGTTCAATATTGGCTCATCGTGAAAAGTGTAGATTACCCACGGACAGGTTTGTCTAGAAAATATGATAAGGACTATTGATGAAACATTACCGTATTAACAGCTTATATGTTTGTACCGAACCTGTTCTCTATGAATTGAATGGATTTCAAACCAAACACATGCTGTTCATGTAGTCAGTATGATATAATTCATCACGACAAACTAATCTACAATAAGAATGAACTACTCATCGATTTCAATATTAACCTACAACACGTTTCAATGTTGGCTGGCTGATGAGGCCTCAACACCAAGACATTATTTTTCACCCTTTGTTGATGCAGTCTTCAACGTGAAGTTCACCCTTACAGATTTTATATACGGAACATATGGGAACGTTCGAATTATTTCTTTACTACGGTGCTATGACACACTTATACCTACATCTGGCACGATCTAGTTTTAATACAGACGTGGAAATCCACATAACTTATATTTTCACTTTGCGTCTTCTCACTGTATCAATGGTCCAGAATAGTCCATTCATCTCATCCCAGAATTGTCAGTTATAGCACCACCGGATCTGGTGTAATGATGAGTTATCCCAGGGGGTGTGTGAATTACCACCGAATCTGGTGGTGATAGGTCAACTGGTCGAAGTAAAGTTCTCAACCACCGTACTCGGTGGGGAAAATACTAGCCAGATGTGCCCTACCACCGAATCTGGTGTAATGGTGAGTTATAACTGTGAGTGTATGATTTACCACCGAATCTGGTGGTGATAGGTCAACTGGTCGAAGTAAAGTTCTCAACCACCGTATTCGGTGGGGAAAATACTAGCCAGATGTACCCTACCACCGGATCTGGTGTAGTCCAAGCCTTGTGTGGTGAAATCCCTCTTAGAGTCCTCTAATTTCCAGGTTCCAAAATAAAAGTAATTCAATTATATGTTCTTCTCCATCTGAGGTCGTCCCGTCATCAGAAATCGGCATCTGAACAACAGCCTTGACCGGACGATGTTGTGTAAACAATGAACACGTGTTGGTATCGGCTCGGTGGCGGATAGTACAATTACTGTTCAGTTACATCAATCATCGCCGGTGGCATTTATTATTCAGTAAGATCGGTCATCTCCCCCATCTCTCATCGAAAAGGAAATATCGGGAACAACTTCGTCCATGGGCATCATTTTAGGAAATGAGCCCGCGGGCCTTTGTTCGACTCGGTATTTATAGTCTGCTGGCGTGACCTTCGACCGCAGAGCATCAGCCAATCAAATGCATATTCGTCGTCGCGCCTCCAAAAGCGCACGTGCTGGCTTGACAACTCGCTTTCAGCTGGGCGAGATGGCGAAATCTTTGACGGAAAGTTGTGCAACTTTCGAGCAATAAAATAGATAATTTCCATGGAGGTATGAACGATCCGTCATCAAGGCATTTCCTTCAACATCCAGAGAGGTTTACTGCGTAAGATTTATACAAAATCGCAGGCTCGGGAGGTAAATATTCACCACCACGTAACAAACAAATTTACAACAACAACAAGTGTCAACTCAACGACGAAAACCTTCAATCACACAAATTGATGTACAATGGCAGTCTCCAATCCAATTACAATAATCTGCTTATTGTTTAATGAATGTCAAAAAATACGGGTGTAGCCCGTTACATTGCCCCCACCTCCATAAAATTTGGTCTCCAAATTCAGCTTTGGCAAAAACATTCATTAAATCGATGACAAACAATTACTCAATTTCTCCGCAGGATTCTCCATCCTATAGTATAGCATGTGGCTAAATGTGGATTCCATTACCAAATTTAGTTCATGTATGCAGAGATCGTAGCGTTATACCTCATTGTATAAGCAGTACTGAATTCACGGACTTGACAATACATTGGACCAGAGTAATGCACTGTCCATTTTCTGTTCTTCTTCATCTGCTAAGTTCTGGTATGCATACATAGCTGTCATCAAACTCATTACCATCTTCCTGTTCAAGTCAACTTCTCTTCTAGAAGTAGTCAAATTCTCTGTTCTCCTAAGTACTGAGGTGGTTTACGTTGCCCTCATCAGTAGTTTGAGATATGGATGAATACCAAGTTAAGATTTTCCCTTTCACCACCGTTCCTGCTCTCTCCCCAATTGACCTGGCCCTATGTTTGCTGACAGTTTCATAATCAGTCACCATATAAAACAACTGTGATTTTGCATTATCCATCAGTCCTTAACTCCTGTTCACCTTTCTCTGGATACAGTATCACCAGGAGTGGGCACACATCGTAGTAATTACCACCGAGATTTGGTAGATACCACTCTAAACCAAGACTAGGGCCGTTTGCCCCTGCATTATGGTTTCAGTCCATGTACCGCACAGTGTTGTGGTTTGGGTATTAGCTGAACACAGTATATATGTTACTGACTTTGTGTCATCACATAGTCTCCTTCCAGTGTCATTGCAGTTCTTGGCTAACACTTCTCTGCCAGCAGATATGTGTTGCCATACTACATGTGTATATCTCCATCCTTTCTTCTTGTCACTTGCTAGTTTCATGTGTTCTCAACATGTAGCAAATCCATGCATCCTTTCGATCATCTGGGAAAGTTCATGCATAATCTGAAACTTTTGTTTCAATCCTTTCAGGTACCATACATCAAACATCAAGTCATCCGGTAATTCTATCACCCTGCCATGGCCAAGGCTCTTGGGTGTGACACCAGGAGTGCTCTCTGTGCTGCATCTAGTGTTATCTTTCTTGTAACATCTAGTGATCAGCATTACGAGAGATATGCAGTTTCCTCAAAGTATTGCAGTGCCTAATACATCTCATCAACCTGAATCAGATTACCACTAATACTGGGATCTGACAGATGCACGTTGTGCAGTCTTACCAGGAGTGATTATAGGCTAACAAATTCAATCAAATTGTTCTGCAACTTCCACGTCCACTATTCTCAGCTGAGCAATATTATATATATTCAGGAACTGCTTCATTATCTCAGAGGATTTCATCATCTCTGGAATTAAAATTTGTACCTTCAAATTCAGTACCTCAGTATTTTCCTCAAAAATATCCATTCCATTCATCTTCCATTTACATTTCTCAGAGCATCATCAGCTGAATACCAATGTCGTTTCCTACGCTCAGGTGGAAAACAAGGTAATTCACCCATCTTTAGCCAACGGTATACAGTACTCAAGATTTCAAATATGTCCAGGTGACAGGAGGAAATCCTCTTCAATGCAGGCTCATTTTACATCATAGTAGATTCATACAATTACAAGTAACAAGACTTCAGTAATATCTCCATGTACAGTTTTCAACAAGTAATACGAAGGAAAATTCCAACATAATCATCAAAGGGTATAACATCATCTGTTGCGGTGACTAAACAATATTTACATCTGTCACACAATGGAGATACCTGAAATTCGTCCAATGCAATCAGCAACTGCAAACTTCATTGGTTCTCCACCCTTGATTTCACAACCATCCCAAGTTGTTGGTCCATGACCGGTAGAGATATGTCCAATTCTGTCATTCTCCACAGATGCCTCCGGAATTGTTCCTATAAAGTCATTTCCCAACTGTTGTTCTCGTTTATTTTTATCTTCAAGTTCCAGCCAGGGTGAATTCTGGCCAGCTTCATGTTTCGATTCAATATGATCATCATAAACTTGTGTATTTTCAGATTTTGCATCAGCAACCACAATAGCGTTGTCTTTAAGGTGCCCCCACCCCAGATATGATTTTGATTTTGCAACCTCCTGTATAGGTTGTTTCCTGATCTGTGGTGTTAAGTGTATGGCATCAGAGTGTTGTCTCGGGTCATTTGTGTTTTTATTTGACGACACCAAAAGCGCATCACTCGCCTTCGCCAAACATTCAGCCTCGTCAATCAAGCTCAATCGTTTATTTTCATCACAGCTTATTTTCTCCGAAATAAGACAGATCTGCTTCTGTATTTGTATCTGTAGTTCTGTAACTTGCTTCTGAAGTTTAGACATCTGTCGGATTGTTTCACTCAATATGTTTCCCAGCATTTTCTCAAAAGAAAGTTTAAGCTGATTTATTTCATCCCGGATAGAGATCTGATAATCAGTCATCTGATTCATCCATTGTCCAATCAAATCCACAATTTCATTCAAAACAGCTTCTTTTATTCTAGTTTCACTATCATGATCATTGATCATGACAGTATTTTCCAGTTGAGGGCCAAAGGCTGTATCACCACGATCTTCAGGGACTTCACCACCCAAGTCTCCTGACTTGAATGTCACAGTATTTGAATCATCCATTTTCAAGTATGGAGAATAAATCTCTGTTAGAGTCTGGTGTGTTCAACCTGATATCACTGTCTTGGTAATAATTTTATATCCGGTATTGTTGCACCAAATGTAACACTGGTACTGTTTCAAATATCCGTTACCGCCAAAATGTAACCGTACTGCAGTCTCTAGTACTAGTATCCTTTACCGCTGCCACCAAATGTAACAGTCTACCCCATGCACCCAGTGTATCTCACTAGTGCTGCAATTATACTCTTCGGAGGCGGTATAATTCGGGTGAGGTAGAATATCACATCAGAGTTAGGTACTCTGTAAACCGTCAACCGGGTTCATACCAGACAGTGATAAACATGCAAAACACAGACTCATAGAAACCAGAGATTGTATTCAGGTTAAAATATAACGGGAACGATTTTATTCTCCATACAGATAAATAAATATACAGTAAAACGGATGTATGACTTCGTTAATATTTTCACTTTGCGTCTTCTCACTGTATCAATGGTCCAGAATAGTCCATTCATCTCATCCCAGAATTGTCAGTTATAGCACCACCGGATCTGGTGTAATGATGAGTTATCCCAGGGGGTGTGTGAATTACCACCGAATCTGGTGGTGATAGGTCAACTGGTCGAAGTAAAGTTCTCAACCACCGTACTCGGTGGGGAAAATACTAGCCAGATGTGCCCTACCACCGAATCTGGTGTAATGGTGAGTTATAACTGTGAGTGTATGATTTACGACCGAATCTGGTGGTGATAGGTCAACTGGTCGAAGTAAAGTTCTCAACCACTGCACTCAGTGGGGAAAATACTAGCCAGATGTACCCTACCACCGGATCTGGTGTAAAGGTGAGTTTTCCTTGTATGTGTGTGAATTCGGTGGTGATAGGTCAACTGGTCGAAGTAAAGTTCTCAACCACTGCACTCAGTGGGGAAAAATACTAGCCAGATGTACCCTACCACCGGATCTGGTGTAGTCCAAGCCTTGTGTGGTGAAATCCCTCCTAGAGTCCTCTAATTTCCAGGTTCCAAAATAAAAGTAATTCAATTATATGTTCTTCTCCATCTGAGGTCGTCCCGTCATCAGAAATCGGCATCTGAACAACAGCCTTGACCGGACGATGTTGTGTAAACAATGAACACGTGTTGGTATCGGCTCGGTGGCGGATAGTACAACTACTGTTCAGTTACATCAATCATCGCCGGTGGCATTTATTATTCAGTAAGATCGGTCATCTCCCCCATCTCTCATCGAAAAGGAAATATCGGGAACAACTTCGTCCATGGGCATCATTTTAGGAAATGAGCCCGCGGGCCTTGGTTCGACTCGGTATTTATAGTCTGCTGGCGTGACCTTCGACCGCAGAGCATCAGCCAATCAAATGCATATTCGTCGTCGCGCCTCCAAAAGCGCACGTGCTAGCTTGACAACTCGCTTTCAGCTGGGCGAGATGGCGAAATCTTTGACGGAAAGTTGTGCAACTTTCGAGCAATAAAATAGATAATTTCCATGGAGGTATGAACGATCCGTCATCAAGGCATTTCCTTCAACATCCAGAGAGGTTTACTGCGTAAGATTTATACAAAATCGCAGGCTCGGGAGGTAAATATTCACCACCACGTAACAAACAAATTTACAACAACAACAAGTGTCAACTCAACGACGAAAACCTTCAATCACACAAATTGATGTACAATGGCAGTCTCCAATCCAATTACAATAATCTGCTTATTGTTTAATGAATGTCAAAAAATACGGGTGTAGCCCGTTACATTACCTTGCCATGAGATGCCCCTTGAGATTGTGTTCCGCCCGCTTCTGCCCACAGGTGGTGACGCCTGATGGCAAAATCCGAAATTTCCGGGCAATAACTTGAGCTTGCTTGCAAACATATGCCAACCACTCTCATACCAGCTAATACCTCCTGAGTCAAAGAGTAATTCTCATTATGTATGGCAAGCAGCAGTTGCCTCCCTAATCTATTTCTCCGACACAAACAACACTCTCAAATCTATCGCTGCCTTTCTTGGCGGAGGAACTATCATCATTTGGCTGCTTGTTATATATTACGGTACCTTCCATTACATTTTACTGATCTATGTTACAAACGTCTGTTTCATTAAAGATAACAATCTAAGATAAAGCGTTTTTATGTCTGTGGAGGTTAAGAATGTCTGATGACTTAAGTGTGTCCAGTGACTATCTTCTAACCCAGATAGGACATTTTTATCCACATCCTTCAATGCAGTACAAAGTATATGAGGAGGGACACTAAATTCCCAGGACATTCTTAGCTATCACATCAGTACTCAAATCAAATAATGGTACCTGACTATTAAAGTTTTTAACATTTTCAATAGAGAGATTGACACAGAAACATATATATATCCCTTCTTCTTTTGAATCTGGACCCTCGAAGAGAAGGCCAAACTGGTGATGATTTCAATGATCACTCATTCTTAGGTGAAGAAGAAGTTCATGAATTTGGCATATGCATGTGCATTCCCTGCGACAACACGTCGATTAGTATTGCGCTTCCTCAAGATCTACCTGGAGGTGACGCCACTAGGGTTCGTTCAATCCATCTTTGAATGTCCGTGCGAATTCTTAGCAAGCGGCAACTTTGAAACGTTTTGTCGGCTTCATCCGAAAATCGGCATATGCGTTCCTTGCGATAAGACGTCGATTGGCATTGCGTTTCAGCAAGATATGCCTGTAGGTGGCGCCACTAGGATTCATTCCATTCTTCAGTGCTGCAAGCGATAACTTTGAACCACTTGGTCGAATTACTCCGAAATACCTTACCTTTCCGAGTAAATTTGATTTGCATATAGAATGCCATGCGATGTCGTTTGGGATTTGCACCTAGAGTTGGCGCCACCTGATGACAAAATCTGAAATTCGTTTGCGGACAATAATTTGAGAACCGCTCATCGGATTCTTCTCAAATTTGGTATGCATATGCCATGCCATGAGATGTCGCTTGTGAATGAGTTTCGCTGACTTGCGCGTTCAGGTTGTGCCACCTGGTGGCAACTTCTAAATTTGGTTTCTGAGCAATAACTTGAGAACCGCTCATCGAATTCTTCCCAAATTTGGTATGCATATACCTTGCCATGAGATGTCACTTGGGATTGTGTTTCACTCACTTCTGCATATGGGTGGCATCACATGGTGCCAAAATCCTAAATGTGTTTCCGGGAAATAACTTGAGAACTGCTCATCGGATTCTTCTCAAACGTGGCATGCATATACCATGCCTGGAATTGAGCTTCGCTCACTTGCGCCTACAGTTGACGCCATCTGGTGGCAATATCCGAAATTCTTTTCCAGATAATTTAGAACTGCTTATCGGATTTTTCTCAAATTTGGTAAGCATATACCGTGCCATGAGATGTCGCTTGGGATAGCGTTTCGCGTTTCGCGCAACCTGGTGGCAGAATCTGAAATTTGTTTCCGGGCAATAACTTGAGAACTGGCCATTCTTCTCAAATTTGGTATGCATATGCCATGAGATGTCGCTTGGGACCGTGTTTCGCCAACTTACGCCTACAGGTGGCACTACCTGGTGGCAAAATCTAAATGTGGTTTCCGGGTAATAACTTGAGGACCCTCCTTAGATTCTTCTCAAATTTGGTATGCTGTTACCTTGCCATGAGATGTCCCTTGAGATTGTGTTTCGCCCGCTTCTGCCCACAGGTGGTGACGCCTGATGGCAAAATCCGAAATTTCCGGGCAATAACTTGAGCTTGCTTGCAAACATATGCCAACCACTCTCATACCAGCTAATACCTCCTGAGTCAAAGAGTAATTCTCATTATGTATGGCAAGCAGCAGTTGCCTCCCTAATCTATTTCTCCGACACAAACAACACTCTCAACTCTATCGCTGCCTTTCTTGGCGGAGGAACTATCATCATCTGGCTGCTTGTTATATATTACGGTACCTTCCATTACATTTTACTGATCTATGTTACAAACGTCTGTTTCATTAAAGATAACAATCTAAGATAAAGCGTTTTTATGTCTGTGGAGGTTAAGAATGTCTGATGACTTAAGTGTGTCCAGTGACTATCTTCTAACCCAGATAGGACATTTTTATCCACATCCTTCAATGCAGTACAAAGTATATGAGGAGGGACACTAAATTCCCAGGACATTCTTAGCTATCACATCAGTACTCAAATCAAATAATGGTACCTGACTATTAAAGTTTTTAACATTTTCAATAGAGAGATTGACACAGAAACATATATATATCCCTTCTTCTTTTGAATCTGGACCCTCGAAGAGAAGGCCAAACTGGTGATGATTTCAATGATCACTCATTCTTAGGTGAAGAAGAAGTTCATGAATTTAAACGCTCAAAACTATAGTATAACGTACTTCAATACGATGCGTCCTTTTCACAGAAAACTCTCTATTTTCTGCTGGTCAACGTATAATTTGTCAACTATAGTTGCCTCGTTAGCAATGAGATACAGCCACGTATAAGAGAGGATTCTTTGGGAGATAGAAAGCTCCCTAGTGATGAAGGTACGCGTTGTAATTCATGGAGTAGAAGACGTAATTTATACAGATCAAGTTGCCCAAGCCGGTAGTTTACTAAGTAAATTCCAAGAGAAAGCGCGGTAGTATTTACAGACATTTAGGCGCACCAGGAAAATAAATGGCCCACAGGGCACAACATAAAGGTCGAACGAGAGAAGATCGATGAACACTGTTATTTCTTATTACGTTGAGAAGACGTTAGCTCCACAGATTGGCTAATAGGAGAATATAGAGGATAACAATAACGTTCGAAGCATAACACCATCAAACTTCAGTGTCCAGACGCAAACACATAGAGTGACATTGCTAAGATATGCAAAATGACATTTGCTGAAGACCCGTCTTTTGCAGTTCCAGCTGTTGAAATGAAAAGAGCATGTTAAATGACCGATATTATCGGTAATTCTACTAGAAGAGAAAAGCATTGGAAGAAATGGCTGATATGGTGCTTTGTGATATAGCCGACGTGGCTATCCAAGATGGTGGCGAACAGTTGGGGACTTTGGGATAACTCGAAGTAGTGAAGTAAAGATAGTGCTACATCGAGCGACGCTGTGAGAGACCGGGGGAACAGGAGGGGGTCACGAGGAACTTGGGAGAGACCAGGAAAGGGATCCGTACACTGTAAATCACATATTTAGGGTCAGAACGCTAAGTGAGCTTCAGTTTGTTCTAGGTTTTAACCACATTGGTGGTTAGGTAATAAACACGTAAGCGTTCAGGTTTTAAACACATCGGCATTTAAACCTAAACACATGTGTTCAAAACCCAAATCTCAAGATGTTAAACCCTGAACATGCACGTTTAGGCTAAAACTCTAAACATGTTATCCACAGTGTAGCGAGATTGATGACAGGCTTATAACGTATATATAGATAAGCAACGTTACTAACAATTGAAGAATTGTCCGCCAAGTTTGTTCAAGTGAAAGTTTAGCCTAGAGATGAAGACTACTTCCATAGAATGCTCAGTCTATACTAAATCCCCGCTATCCACTTAGGGACGAAATATACCGTAAGTAAATCTTCCTTCATTTGTAAATGAGGGGAGATTTATTTGCGGTATTGAAAGAGTAAAAGACGCATGAGTCATATCGAAGTCACACTACTTCAATACTATATATTCCATCACTCATCATTCCTGATCCCTTCCTGATGCCCCCCCCCCCTCCCCCCCGCCAGCCTTGTTCTTCCTGATTCCGAATCCCCATCCGCAGCTGGTACTGTCCTTTTCCTACTACTAATCGTGTGTTTACACAATTGTCTTCAATCTAAGGGACGTTCCATGGACGGTACAAGTCTTCGAGGTAAAACAGCATGTAACGCGACATCGTTTTTACCGCCAAAGTAAGACATTGGAAGACGTGGCTGACCATTCTCCATCGAAATGGTAGAGATTTCTGGAAAAGGTTGGATACGCTTTGCCACAGTTTGTGAAATCCAAATTTTCCATTTCAACGTCGTTGAAATTTTCCATTTCCAAGTAACAATATGTGACAAAATCGATTCGGGAAACACGTGGACAAAAACTAATATACTCAATGTTAAGTTGTCTTTCTGGTAACGTACATCACGTATAATTAGCTCCCCCTCTTACATGGATGGATGCAACATGCACCTATACAGTCACAGCCCGATGTCCATGATCTGGAGCAACTTCCGTGCTATGCAATGACAATTGTGGGTTTGTCTACGAGTCAGGTAACATGTAATCTCAACCAAATCGCACTACACAGTGACTAGGTAACTTCAGAACCATTACGAAACTGATACATAGCTAGCCGTCAACATGGAAGTAAATAATTGCTAGGAGATGTCGATAACAATCGTACAGTTTCAGGTATTTGGCAGACCAAACTCTCCCAAGACACATATATGTGTTTATTGATTAAGTCGATTTGTTATTCCGATGTATGTGCATATCCACAAGAGCCTGTCTGGGTCGATCATCTTCCTCCTATATTGTCTGATATACTTGACGATATCAGTCAGATGTATCATTTGTATCCCTTTATTTTAACCCCAAGGTCGCGTTTCATGAGTACATGCCTGGGGGAAAAAATGTTTCTCGTATGTGTGTTTCTTTCTCCCAATTAAAATCCGGACACCCCGGACACCCCGGACTGATTTGTCAAGTTCTAATAAATAAATAAATAAATAAATAAAATAAAAAATAAATAGGATTTACAATAGCTGGCATCAACACGCCCGTTTCCGTGTTATGAGCAACAACCACAGAGCTTCTCCATCATTTGGGGATATGTATGTTCGAACCGTCAACTTCAGGCCACAAAGTTCTGCGAGGGCAAGACAGGCTGACCACGTGATTTTATGAACAGAGAAATATCTCCTGGAATTGTTCGATATATCTTAATTTTATTAATGTTAATCGAACCCTATCTTGGTTTCCAGAGAATAAAATATTGATCTGATCAAAACAAGTTATAATATACGAGATGAGATTAACAAATACACTTGTCGCTCGCTCGTTGCAAAGTGAGATGAGTCAGACGCCTGACCTTAATTTGCCGACAGCTGGGTTTCTGATCACGGAAACCCGGTTCTTGATTCCATATGCGAAATCGGCGACAGGAATCTACATTTATGGGTCCTCCAATGGATCACGAAACATACATCTTACATGTTATAACCTGTGTAGATCTATATGTCGTCATTCAACGGCCACTGGTTTGGTTCAAAGATCATGGAACTTTGCCAGGATAGTAGTATATAAAAGACGGATTCGGCCTTTGGCTCCTCACTGCGCATGCGCAGAAAACAAAAAACGGGAAGCGGGGAGGTCTGTCTGCGCAGGTGGTCTGCGCAAGTGGTTGCCGTGGTGACGTCACTTCCGGTGTCTATGGGGCATGTATTCCTCCGCGGTGATGCGGTCTGGCGGTGATGCGGTCGCGGGAAAAAGCTTCCGCGGAAAGAAAGTAGTCCCAAATACGCGGAGAGCCGGAGAAGTTCTCCAGGCCGCTATTGGACCGATTGGGTCGAGTGAGGTGTCAAAGTGACGCGCTCCTCCAGGGCCATCCAGTCATGGGTGGGTGCATGTAAAATTAGGATTTGTCCCCGAAAATATGAAAAACGGAACACGGACTTTACCCCTACAATAGGGGAAAACTCCCATCAACTCAGCTAATATCGGTCCCCGGGCTTATCGGGGTATGCCTATCAAGTCATGGGTGGGTGCATGTTTTCACAGAAAAAAAATATATAAAAAGCGAAACACGGACTTTACCCCTACAATAGGGGCCTGATTCGCACATTTGCATCTATACGGGAAAATGCCTATATGGGGTATGAGGGTGGTCATTTATTTTTGTAGATTATACTATGCGTTGTTTGGTCTTGTTTTTCACGTCTCGCCACGAGAAAACACGATGGGAGGGTCCCGGAGCTAGGCGGTGAAAGTTTTTGAAAAGTTCACGGATGTCTGGATAGGCCCATAGGCCCATACTGGCTTTATATGGGGGATAGGTCCATACTGGGAAATTCACACATGTTCATTGCGATATCGATTATTTGATCTTGTTTTTCACGTCTCACCATGTAGAACACGATGGGAGGGGTCTCGAAGTTAAGCGGTGAATTTTTTTGAAAAGTTCATGGAGGTCTGGATAGGCCCATAGGCCCATACTGGCTATGGGGGATAGGTCCATACTGGGAAATTCACACATCTTCATTGCGATATGGGTTGTTTGGGCTTTTTTCACGTCTCACCATGTATAACACGATGGGAGGGGTCCCGGAGCTAAGCGGTGAATTTTTTTGAAAAGTTCACCGAAGTCTGGATAGGCCCATAGGCCCATACTGGCTATGGGGGATAGGTCCATACTGGGAAATTCACACATGTTCATTGCGATATGGGTTGTTTGGTCTTGTTTTTCACGTCTCAGCATGTAGAACACGATGGGAGGGGTTTCGAAGTTAAGCGGTGAAATTTTTTGGAAAAGTCCAGGTACCGGGTAGGTCTGTATATAGGCCGATAGGCCTACTGGCTCAGTGCATAGATCCTTACTGGGTGGACGTTTTGGGGTCTAGGTGAGCCCCTAGTGGTCCGATGGTGTCGCATGAGGTCTTATTCTGAAGCTCTTGTGGAGGAGCACCCGACTAGGTTTTCAATATTCTGCGCATGCGCAATCTGGCCGTAGTATAGAAAGCAGGCATTTTGGGGGGTGCATGGGGGTGTATTTGGGGTAAAGATGGACCACTATTGGTCTGAACGGGTCGTGGGAGGTGTCATTTTGTAGCTCTCGGGGTGTACACACCCCGATTTGAGGGATGTCCACTTCATCTGTGACGTCATTGGTGACGTCATCAGTACGAGTAGTAGCGAATGTGGGCATTTTGGGGCAGTGAAGGAAGGCATTTGGTGTAGAGATGGACCATCCTTGGTCCGAGTGCGTCGTGTGAGGTGTCGTTTTGTAGCTCTCGGGGTGTAGACCCAGACTTGAGCGATGTCCACAACATCTGTGACGTCATCGGTGACGTCATCAGTACGAGTAGTAGGGAAACTGGGCATTTTGGGGAAGTGAAGGAAGGTATTTGGTGTAGAGATGGACCACTATTGGTTCGAATACGTCGTGTTGGGTGTCATCTTGTAGTTCCCGTGATGGAGACCACGATTTGAGTGATGTTCACAGCATCTGTGACGTCATTGGTCACGTAGTAGCGAAAGTGGGCATTTTGGGGCAGTGAAGGAAGGATTAGTAGTATAAAAGCGCATTTCGACCTGCTGCGCAGTGAGTGAGTGAGTGATTGAGTGAGTGACGAACGACTGCACTAATGTGTCGTCCGTTTTCATCATTTTGCGCATGCGCAGTCTGGCCGTAGTATAGAAAGCAGGCATTTTGGGGATTCGTGGAGGTTTGTTGAGTGATTGAAGGACCATCCCTGGTCAATGGACCGTGTGAGGTATCAGTGGCAAGCTCTCGTGGGTCAGACTGGCTTGTTTTCATTGGAAGCCGGGCCAATCTGCGCATGCGCAGTTAGCCAGTGTGGTTTTCCGTCGTTCCTCCGTCTTCCATCCGGGTACTGTGGTTTTACATCCGGGTCCTCTTACATCCGGGTTTTTCCATGTTTACTCTCAGGCGACCGGAACCGGAAGTTGTCACAAGACAGGTGGCGCCCCCTGTGGGAAGTAGTAGGTCAATATCGGGGCGCCAAAAGTCTTGCGACAACTTCCGGTTCCGGTCACGTGAAAGTAAATATGGAAAAACCCGGATGTAAGATGAAGACCCAGATGTAAAACCACAGTACCCTTATGGAAGACGGAGGAACGATGGGAAAAACCCACTGGCCAACTGCGCATGCACAGATTGGTGCGATTTCCAATGAAAACAACCCTGTCTGACCCACGAGAGCTTCACACTGATACCCCACATGGTCCATTTGACCAGGGATGGTCCCTCAATCACTCAATAAACCTCCACGATTCCCCAAAATGCCTGCTTTCTGTACTACGGCCAGACTGCGCATGCGCAAAATGATGAAAACGGACGATACATTAGTCCAGTCGGATCCCACTCACTCACTCACTCACTCACTCGCCGTCGTTAGTTCGTCCATGCGTTCAGACGGGCGTTGGGGACGCCTCACTGGCGTTGTGCACGCCTCACTTACTCACTCACTCACTCACTCACTCACACACACACACGCGCGCATACACTCATTGCGCATTGCGTCGCAAGGTCAATAGGATCGAAATGCGCTTTTATACTACTAATCCTTCCTTCACTGTCCCAAAATGCCCACCTTCGCTACTACTCGTACTGATGACGTCACCAATGACGTCACAGATGCTGTGGACATCCCTCAAATCGTGGTCTCCACCACGGGAACTACAAGATGACACCCCACACGACGCATTCGAACCAATAGTGGTCCATCTCTACACCAAATACCTTCCTTCACTTCCCCAAAATGCCCACTTTCGCTACTACTCCTACTGATGACGTCACTGATGACGTCACAGATGCTGAACATGTGTGAATTTCCCAGTATGGACCTATCCCCCATAGCCAGTATGGGCCTATATATAGACCTACCCGGTACCTGGACTTTTCGAAAAATTTCATCGCTTAACTTCGAAACTCCTCCCATCGTGTTCTACATGGGGAGACGTGAAAAACAAGATCAAGCAACCCATATGGCAATGAACATGTGTGAATTTCCCAGTATGGACCTATCCCCCATAGCTAGTATGGGCCTACGGGCCTATCCAGACCTCCGTGAACTTTTATAAAAACCTCACCGTTTAACTTCGAGACCCCTCCCATCGTGTTCTGACCCACGAGAGCTTCACACTGATACCCCACATGGTCCCTCAATCACTCAATAAACCTCCACGATTCTCCAAAATGCCTGCTTTCTATACTACGGCCAGACTGCGCATGCGCAAAATGATGAAAACGGACGATACATTAGTCCAGTCGGATCCCACTCTCACTCACTCACTCACTCGCCGTCGTTAGTGCGTCCATGCGTTAAGACGGGCGTTGGGGACGCCTCGCGGGCGTTGTGCACGCCTCACTTACTCACTCACTCACTCATTCACACACACACGCATTGCGCCGCAAGGTCAATAGGATCGAAATGCGCTTTTATACTACTAATCCTTCCTTCACTGTCCCAAAATGCCCACCTTCGCTACTACTCGTACTGATGACGTCACCAATAACGTCACAGATGCTGTGGCCATCCCTCAAATCGTGGTCTCCACCACGGGAACTACAACATGACACCCCACACGACGCATTCGAACCAATAGTGGTCCATCTCTACCAAATACCTTCCTTCACTTCCACAAAATGCCCAATTTCGCTACTACTCGTACTGATGACGTCACCGATGACGTCACAGATGCTGAACATGTGTGAATTTCCCAATATGGACCTATCCCCCATAGCCAGTATGGGCCTATATATAGACCTACCCGGTACCTAGACTGGTACTAATTGTGCACCCCTGTTGGCTGACCTATATCTGTTCTCTTATGAATATGACTATATGCAGGCGCTTTCAAAACCCGATCCATTCAAAGCCCGTTCCTCCTCATTCACCAAACGCTATATAGACGATCTTCTCGCTGTGGATAATCGCTATATAAATGACGCAGTGACGGATATATATTCACCTTCACAGGATTTGAAGGAAACTACAGGCACATCATATTTAGACATATATCTCTATAAAAATGAAGCGGGCCTTCTCTCTTGTCGACTGTATGACAAAAGAGATGATTACAATTTCGACATCATTAACTATCCCTTCCTGGACAGTAATATTCCAGTGGGACCTGCATATGGCGTATACATATCACGCCTAGTAGCATTTGCTAGATCCCGTGTTAAATGTGACGATTTTAATCAACGTCACAACACATTGTTGCAGAAACTTATAAACCAGGGCTACACCACCAAGCGCCTCCACTCAAAGTTTCTCAAATTTGGCGATACATATCGCATGCTGATAGCAAAATACGCGCGTAGCGTGCAAGATCTATGGCGTTACGTTTCGTAACTTGTGTCTAATTCCGCTTAACCCGGGGCTTGGGGCCGTATGAACCCATGTACTTCAAGATCCTCATGGTACTCATATGAACAGTCACAATCAAAGCGTGACTGAGATACATCATTCTTTAGATGACGACTTTACAACGAATATTATGGATTAAGAATACTGATCAGCGATACGGATTTGATATTTTTGGAACATCATGACGTCTTGCTGGCATCATTGAAAACTGTTGACCGCTTCTCTCTTGCAGGAAACAAGTGGAACACGATGGGAGGAGTTTCGAAGTTAAGCGGTGAAATTTTTCGAAATTACAAGCGTCTGGTCCGTCATTCATAATTCAGCCGTCGTCCATTAGAGAATATCCGCGTCCATAATCCAAAGACCTATTCCATATTCCATATAACAGTATTAGCACCAAATTCAAAAAGACAATCATGTATACATAAACATAATTGTCTTTTTGAATTTGGTGCTAATACTGTTATATGGAATATGGAATAGGTCTTTGGATTATGGACGCGGATATTCTCTAATGGACGACGGCTGAATTATGAATGACGGACCAGACGCTTGTAATTTCGAAAAATTTCACCGCTTAACTTCGAAACTCCTCCCATCGTGTTCCACATGGTGAGACGTGAAAAACAAGACCAAACAACCCATATCGCAATGAACATGTGTGAATTTCTCAGTATGGAACTATCCCCCATAGCCAGTATGGGCCTATCCAGACTTCGGTGAACTTTACAAAAAAATTCACCGCTTAGCTCCGGGACCCCTTCCATCGTGTTCCACATGGTGAGACGTGAAAAACAAGACCAAACAACACATACCACAATGAACATGTGTGAATTTCCAAGTATGGGCCTATACCCCATAGCGAGTATGGGCCTATGGGCCTATCCAGACCTCCGTGAGCTTTTCAAAAAATTTCACCGCTTAGCTCCGGGACCCTTTCCGTCGTGTTTTTCGTGGCGAGACGTGAAAAAGAAGACCAAACAACCCATAGTAAAATCCACCAAAAAAAATAGCCCCCACCCCCATACTCCATATAGGCATTTTCCCGTATAGATGCAAATGTGCGAATCAGGCCTCTATTGTAGGGGTAAAGTCCGTGCTCCGTTTCTTATATTTTCGAGGACAAATCTTAATTTTACATGCACCCACCTATGACTGGATGGCGCTGGAGGAGCGCTTCACTTTGACACCTCACTCGACCCAATCGGTCCTCTAGCGGCCTGGAGAACTTCCCCCGGCTCCCTGCGTATTCGGGACTACTTTCTGTCCGCGGAAGCTTTTTCCCGCGACCGTATCACCGCCAGACCGCATCACCGCGGAGGAATACATGCCCCGTAGAAACTGAAAGTGACGTCACCATGGCAACCACTGCGCAGACAGACCTCCCCGCTCCCCGTGTTTTTGTTTTCTGCGCATGCGCAGTGAGGAGCCAAAGGCCGAATCCGTCCTTTATATACTACTCGTATGGCCCCTAAAGCACACTAACACGCCCATGCGCATCCGAAAACGCGTGTTTCCCTACTACTGATGATGTCACCGACGACTTCACCGTCTCTCCATAGTCTTCCCTAGGTACAATCCAAGGTTCACCCCCAACATCCTTGGTACAACTGTCACGAGTTGCCCCGAGGGATTGTTGTAGTGTCTTGAGATAGGCTTGTACACAGCGCCCTCTCGAATTGCGCTCTCTTTACTATGCCTTGTTTCTCTATTACTCCAAGACTGCGCATGCACACGTGAACGTCACTGCCAGTCCAAACCACACCCATCATAGACTGCTCCACGAGCGCTTGAAAACGACCCTGCAGCCCAAGGTTAGCCACTGCTGGTATCCACCCGCTAGTCACGTGACCTGAACTCGCGGCGGAGGTGACCTCCAACGGGAGTCACGTCATCACCGTGGTATCATTAGTGACTGTCTCCGAGAGGGTTTCTATTTCCTTCACGATTTCCCTCCTCAATTGCGCGGATATTTCAGGGCTTGTTACTATTGTCGACCTGGAGAGATGCTTTTGCAAAATGATCGATATGTGCATGTACGGAACATGTACGACCTAATGATCACGTACGAGCAAAGCAAAAGGCGACAATAATTATGACACGCTCAAATCAACGACTGACAGACCAATTGACCGGAAGTTGAAGTGGACAAAGTGAAGTTGCATGGAGATATTTCTCTCCAATTACCTTCGTTCTGGATTTCTAGGCCATGGAGAGAACATTGCTATTACCTGACAAGGCTTCTTCAGAAGACGGTAATTACTCGGCTAATCATTCCCTGTCCATTGAGTTCCTGTAAGACTTCACAGAACGGATTTATACCACGGAGGTGACTTCAAATAACACTTGATACAAATCGCGACGGGTTTAGGACTAAATAATTATACGAAGCCATACAACAGTATATTTCCGTCTTTTGACAGCTTCGGAATTCAGTCCTAAAGGTTGGATGTACAAAAATAGACAATAGTCAGTCGCAATACGAACCTAATGCACTTATGAGCCATCTAGTCAGGTTCGTCACATCAATTCGTGAAATATGAAAATATATATATATATATATATATATATATATGTTTTTGTATTATGAGTATCTCATCTATAATATGCAACTGAATTATATACGGGCGAATATGAATTGAAGTTTGAAGCTAACGGAGTAATTCCTGAAAAATATTGGTGGCAAGATAGAATTTATTCTTCTTGGACGATAAGACAGTCCACTTAGATACTGGAAAAAAATACCCTAACCTTTGCATCAAGGTAGATAGATCCGCGATATCGGTATATAAATACCTCAGATATTTAGCCGAAACTAACTCCGGCACAGAGGGCAGTAAAGCCAGCGCTGGATTGGCTTGCTCAGACAGGAACCAGGGTAACCATATTTGAAAATGCTGTCGAGAATCACAAAGTGAGTCAGGCAATTTTCACACGACGGTCACCGGGCACATGACTTTTGTTCATCAGGGTCAGTATACGCGGCATAAGCTTCATCGATATTAATATAAATGTATTCAACTGGTGTTATCTTACCTAGTAGCCGCGGGTATTTCTGAATTTCGCTCAGCAACCGCGGTTCGAATAGAATTAGACGTCTTCATATGGGACCGTCTTCATAAGTGTTTCGCGATGAACCCAAATTTTGTCATGGATGGCGGATGTATCCTATACCCATTGCCATTGGCGTCTGCTTCCAAGCGCTTTTAAGAGAACAATGCTTACATTAAATGAAACTGATACAAATTAATTAGTTTCGGTTTTCACTGAGGTTTTATACAAACAAATATATAAAGCATATTATATATGAGGTTTACAAGTATAAAAGTTTACTCCCCCCCCCCCCCCATGGAAATGATTTACAGTCTTACAATGTCGAGTCTTCCAGATCATTTCTCACACTGTGCAGTTTCAGGGGTCCACGGTAATGGTGAGTTCATGCCAGAATAAACAACAAGCTACCAATATACCGAATGGTCCCAAACGTATCTGAACAACGCCTAATGAAAGTTATAAAAGAAAATCTAAACCCGAAAGGGATGCTGTTCACCGCTAACTTGTGTAATCGCTATGTAACCACGACTTCTGCCTTTGGAGCTTTGTCCATACGCAGTCAAACACAAAACATCTGCAGATTAGCTCATATAGCACTGGACTTTCGATATTAATTACTGTCTAAACTAACCAAACAAGTAGATAATGAAGTAACCAATGACATTGTTTTATGCTGCATCTGTAGTTTGCATGACCGGCAAATGTTCTTGCATTAATTTTTGTTTCGTCTCTGTCAACTTCTTCCGGTCTATCCGGGTTTTAAGTTCAATCATATTCTCTGCAGCAGGGAAAAACTTGCGAACAAAAAAGATGTGAACTTGGTGAGTCCAGAAATTGAAGAGTCTTGTCACCTCGTCGAACTCTTCGTCCTCGTCCTCGATTGTCGCCAGATGTTCGTCCTCGTCCCTGGCCTCTGCTCCTCCAGTCAATGAGGCGGCGCTCTGTAAGAGAGGAGGGTTCTCCTCGGTAGCGTTTGTATGAGAGCTGACCAGAGAATTGCTATTATGATGTTCATCAATAGTGTGAAGGTCTTGTGGATGACGCGAGCTACTATGGTGACTCTCCGTTGCTTGCCCGGTTTCTGAACTAGAAGCAATGACGTTGGAGGCCGCGGACTGATGAGTATCGGGCGGCTTGTTATCAGCTACTGATGATCCTCTCCCTACTGGTGAACCAGTCTCCGGTGTTACAGCTCTGCGAGGAGACAGGTGAGCAGCACCTAGCTCGATGTTGTCTTCACCCTGACTTATGGCACCTCTTGACGGAGTAGCCGGTATGGAGAACATGCTCTGTTCAGGAGTCATTCCTGTACTAGGGCGGGGGGTTGTCGGGTCCTTCACCACATTCTCCGTCACAAAGACTTCGGAACAACCGATTAGTGCTTCGAAGAATTCCAGGAATGTCATTTCCAACTCCAGGTTACAGCATCCTTCATTATCAGAAACGTTCGGGTCATCGGCTTTGAGGACATCTATGACTGCCTTTGGCGTAAGGTCTTCGTTGATCAAATTGAAATCGTTCATCAGGTATAAGAACTGTCTCATTTTCAACACTGGTTCCTTCGGAAGGTGTTTTCTAGGGGTGGCAAACTGCTGATAGACAGTATAAGCTTGGTCCAAATGGATCAAGGCATTGATGGCTCTTCTGGTCTCGTAATAAAAATGCCCTTTTACCACACAGGCATGTCTGAGAATGTTGTCAGATATCAGCTTGGATAAACACCACGACAGTATGGGAGATGTCCCTTCGTGCTCTTCGTTGTAGATGTGGTAGGCCAAAATAACAATATTGTTAGTAAACTGACGCTGTAGAATTCTCTCGTACGGGTTATGGAGCTCTATCCTGGCTTTTCCTTGACCTATCAGCCTATCCATGTCCATAAGAGTCAACCCACCATGGTGAAAATGACAGTCCTCAAGGAAACGCCAGAATTGCATTTTGTTCATGATGTAAGTGTTATCGAGACTTTCCTCATGACCTAGGCCGCTGTAAAAGTTGTAAATCTTTTTCAGGATGGTTGTGTAGCGCATGATCACGTACAGAACCTGGTTAGCTTCCTCTTCACGATCGATTTCTGTGAACTCTTCCAAGAGATTGTCGATTTCCAACTGGAAACTCGGACTAATCGTGTTTTTGCTCTCGTTGCTATGAACAGACATAGTCTCCAGTGGTAAAGGCGTCCTGGTGCGGATCATACTCAGGTCCGGTGTGTTCATGCCATCCATGGCGAAGTCCGGATATTCAACAATATGGTCTTTTTCGAACAGGCCTTCGTAGATTCTGCCGTTCTTAAAGGTAAATTTCCCCTTACAATGTTTCATATTGTTTTTCCAGCCACCCTCATATTTGGAACCGTTTGCATAGAAGAAGGTCCCCATGCCGTGTCTGAGTCCACCAACAAATTCACCATCATACATATTTCTGAGAGGATACTGAGAACCGGTAATTCTCTGCAAGAGCCAGACGTGTTGTCCCATGCCATGTTGAATACCGTTCTCCCATTGACCGGTGTAAATCTGGTCCCTGTCCAGCCACTTCATCGTGCCCTCGCCATGTCGGACATTGTTAAACCACATTCCTTGATAGATGTTACCAGATGGGTACTGCCTAGTGCCGTAACCATGCCGGATATTATTCACCCATTCACCATCGTAGTATGACTTTCCTTCGCTGTCGTACTCCATACGACCTTTGCCATCGCGTTTCCCAAAGCACCATCTGCCGTTGTAAAACATTCCACTTGCAGCTCGAAAAATTCCATTTCCATGTCTCTTCCCGTCCATTACCTCACCTTCATACGAGCTACCATCTGGCCACCTGTACGCACCCTTTCCCGAGATTTGATTCTTGACGAAATCCCCTTCATAGTTAAGTCCATCAGACCAGGCATAACTTCCTTTCCCGTGCATCAGACCTTGTGAAAACTGTCCCTCATAGACATGACCTCCAGCAAAGTTAGCCGTGGCCTCTCCTTCATACAGGCCCCTGACCTTCTCCCCTGTATAAGTTTCTACAATCAGTTCGGACAGCACAGGTTCATCATAGACAGGTTCCGGAGTAGGATCTTTGGGTGGTTCCTCCACCGGCCTCTCTTCCACATCAGGAGTTTGTTCCTCAATACCAATATCCGGTGTGGCATCCTCCTTCTTCTCCTCCAGGGCAGGAGATTCCTCGCTCTTCTTAGCACTTTTTCTCTCCCCTTTCTTCCCCTTTCCATCCTTAGATGACATCCTGGTTCTACAATAAACAACACAGATAAATGGGTCAGAAATAATTACAAAATCCAACAGCTCGGATAAATCAGCTCCACGGAGCTATCGTTAACGTGATCAGTATCGTTTTCCTGAGAATAAGTAAGAAGTATGATCTTTAACAGGAATGCAGCTCAAACCAGGGGTATTACTGGATTGTAGCCATGGCTCTTCCATTCTCTTCGTTTACTTGATTGGTGAAGAGAATCTATCTTCAAATGAACTCTCAAAATCATTCATTTACAATTATTGGACCGTGACGTAAAAGTACTAATAGAACACGAAGATGTATCAGAGAATAAAATATCTTACAACCGATAGGAAATTTAGAGGCAGTTAGCTGACTGTGAATATTCTCTGTTTACGGCTTGCATTTGAACCTCTCTATTTTGAGCTTCGTGAAGTTGGTCGGCATTTAGCGCTTAGCAGTTAGCTATTCGAAGGGGATCAGTCATTATTTTATCGATATAATTGTACCTGTACTTTAACCCCTTTCCCGACAAATGTCAACTTGATACTTAGCACATCAACTATGTGTGACATTCTCTACCAGATGACACCATTAGTTTCCCGATCCACCGCCAGGGGGCGCTGTTCTGAATAGCTAACTGGCTATTTTAACCCCTTTCTCGATCGAATTTTGCCTTGATACTTTGTACATCAACTATGTGAGGCCAGCTCTACCAGATGGCATCATCAGTTTCCCGATTCGCTACCAGGGGGCGTTGTTCTGAATAGCTAACTGAATAGCTAACTGGCTATTTTAACCCCTTTCCCGACCGAATTTCAACTTGATACTTGGTACATCAACTATGTGAGACAAGCCCTACTAGATGACACCATTAGTTTCCCGATCCTCCGCCAGGGGCCGCTGTTCTGAATAGATAACTGGCTATTTTAACCCCTTTCCCAACCGAATTTCAACTTGATACTTGGTACATCAACAATGTGGGACATGCTCTAGCAGATGACACCATTAGTTTCCTGATCCGACACCAGGGGGCGCTGTTCTGAATAGCTATAACTGCATAATTGAACAGCTAACTGACTATTTTAACCCCTTTCCCAGGAGAGAAATTGGCTCGGGGGACAACACTGGCTCGGGAGAGAATACTGTCCAATGATTGAATCTTTATCCCTAATGATGACTGAAATTATCACACGAAAACTGGTATCTTTGAATAAATTCGAAGTTCACTTGTTGTCGTGATAATTAGTCCTATGAAATGTATTGAATAAGTCAGCTGTTCTCAACTGGACTCGGTAACTCAGTGAGATGACATCCCTCACGTCGTGGGTTTGATTCTCACTCTAGCCATTTTTTTCTGGCCGGGTGTTTCACAGTGTAATTCAAATTTGACCCACACTTGTTACAAAGCGATTTCAGGTGCCATATCCCTCGTGTCACTGCAAACAAACGCCAATCACCCACAAACTATGGATTTAACTTATTAATTTTTGCTCATGAATACTGAAGGGCAAATATGTACCATGATAAAATGTGTGGCATAACCGCATTGATAAAACTTGAATTTCTATTAAACGAGAATATTTTTCAAGACGCAATTGTTACTGATCCAAATAATTTATCTGATAGATAGAAGGGGTTTCTATGGATAACTGTTACAGTACAAATATGAAGAATTTTGTATGTTGTCTTGTATTTTACTTCGAAGCTCGTTTTATAATAAATAGAAGTCGTTTCCCAATCTGACTAGAACCAGATCTACCAAAACTTACACGTCGCTCATCTTAAATCATGCGACATGTAAGATGGTGAGCGGTTTTTGTTTAGATCTGGTTCTATTCAGACTGAGTTGTATGTAAATTCAGTAATATGTTTAGTTTCATTTAATGGAGGGTGCAATACAAATGCCTACTGGTGTTTTGATTCCTTGAAAATGACTAGAAGAGGTATGATTATGTGTATCTCGTGGAGTCCAGGTGGAAAATTTGCATTTTAAAAACACCTGTACTCAATAAATTGAATAGGCGTTCAGTGTCTTAATTCTATAATTAAAGGTGATAAATACTTTTTATGAAATTTTTTTGAAAGAAACTGTGCACTTCATACGGGGTTTTTTTACCAAGAAGATATAAGGTCACGAAAAAAGGTGATTCCGTCATGAATTAGTTTCAATCCCTAGAATAATCCAACCGACTAATATTTAGTCAACAAATGGACAAGTTTTATTATCTTTGTGAATAGTGTGAGAATAACATCAGAACAAATATTAGCATATTAGAACAAACAGGTTGGTTGGTTGGTTGTTTGAAGTTTAAAGTCGCACCTAACCTTATTGGTCACACAGCGACGATGACCCAAACAAACATACACTCTTACAACGCTGATGTTAGATTTAACATCTAGAGTGTTGGAGGAGGGAAAGCATTTAGAAAGTGTTGTATTTATAACATGTAAGTTTTAAATGGAACATTTTAAGCTGTTGTATCCAACACTTAAAAGTAGCGAATACAACATTTTCTAAGTGCTTTCCCTCCTCCAACATTCTAGATGTTAAATCTAACATTAGCGTTTTAAGAGTGTATCCTAGCAAAACCCTAACAAAAACCTAACCAAAACTACAAAAAAAAATTGAATTTCGAATTTTGAAAATTAGGCTCTACAGATACTGGTGATCACAATGGATCGTCAGAGAGCCTAATTTGTTTGGCACTTTAATCTACCTCCTGTGCTAGACAAACATGGTACAAACCATGCTGCCCGAAGCTGGAGGGCTAGAACAAACAGGTCGAACATAGGAGAAAAGTGTTCATTTTATCTGTGATTCCGTAAAGGTCATTTCCAAAGATTATATATATATAACAAAAAATCAGGAATATTTTAGGGGGATTTATACTTTATTTAAAACTTTGGATCATAACTCAATTCTAAGTGATAACAAGTCTGCTTGATAGGCCTACAACATATTTTCACTAACCACCGCTTTAATTAAAAATACCTTCCAAACCATGATTCTGTACCCCTCAAATTCATAATCTTCAAATAGGAAGCTGGTGAAATATGTTGGGTGATTTATTATTCAGTAAAACTTCAACTTAGATATTCAGATAACTGGTGTATGGGTACGAACATTTTTTGTTCATCTCCACACAAACTATGTTGTAAAGTATCTGGCCTTGGCATGGACACTGTTCAAGCCTGTGTCTTTCATTGGGATTTAAGTCTTTACATTGAGTCTCCACTCTTCACCCCACCCCTCCCCCTTAGAGTCCGATTGATTGCAGATTTTTTATCCTTGATCTGAGTGCCTTGCTTGACATATAACTGACACTATGTACATATAGTTGCTCTAGTGATTTACCTTTCTGATTAAAACTGAACCCAGAAACTGATTCTCCAGAGTGGATCTGTTTTTAATCAGGCTGATACTTTACTACACTATTAAAGTAATGTCAGTAACTGTAAATCGATGTGTTTCGATCAGGGATCATGGGTTGATTCCAGCGGCACTTTGCTGTAAAATGCAAGTAGTCTCCAGATAGTTTAAGAGAGCATGGCTGTCTCTGTATGGAATTGGTCGTCTATTCTAGCTCCAATGAGTATACCTGTGCCGTGCTGTTCTGGTTATAAACACTTTCACTCTGAGCTGTTCCCTTTCCATGTAATTTGTGCAGTGGATCACATGGTTGGCAGTTTCTTATTTCCTGCAGTCACAGAGCGGTTAAGTATTAGGTACTTTTAGCTACTTTAACCGTTAAAGGTTATACAAAATGGTCTAAAAATCTGCTAGTTTTTTGTGCTAAATTGTTGTAGAGGTGATTATATAGACTTGTTTTACATTTTTGTATGTTTTCAAACTGCCCAAGTTTGGAAATAGCAGCAGTAAAGTGCGACAATTTCACGCCCCTTTCAAAACGGCGAAAGCTGTGATCGCTTGACCTGTGACGTCACAACCTGATTACGATCTCGGTCAAATGCCTGTTGTGACGTCAAAATGTCAGCGACATCACGCTAGAACTCCCACAGTTGGGTGAATCTTTCGTAACAACGCCCGACGTCATAGACTATGACGTTTACGGCGCAATCGTAATCAGGTTGTGACGTCATGCACCGGAGATCATGGCTTCAATACGTTTTCTCCCACATGTGTGCTATTCGTGTCCCAAAACCCACTTCGACGACATTATTCAAGAAAAAAATACTAATTTGTTGTTTGGAACAATACCGGGTATGTTTTAATGCAAAGTAGTATAGAGTCATTTGGTATAACCTTTAAAGGGGGCTTTATCCCAGGTAATAATATTTTCTCAACCCTTGTCAGTTTTTTGGCGATTTCGTCCCAATGGCCTGGACTGTTGTTGTTGTTGTCTTCCTTGGTGGCACTATCAATTGATGCTGCCAATAGTCTATGTATAAAGTCAGTACTCTGCGTATTCTTCCTGTAAAATCTCAATGTAGCGTTTGTTAAAACTCAGTGCAGGGGATTGTGCAAGTGAGCGAACAGGCAATTAAAGTTGTTAGTAAAAGGAACAATGTACAACATTTTTTGTGTCCCCCCCTCCCCCCTTTTAAATGTTGAGCTAAGGCTATGAAAATTCACCCATTTTACTAGTAGTCAATGGAACTGTCAATCGGGTTTAACTCAGTTAAGTTTAAGAACCCAAAACTCTGCGTCAAATTTATCTACAAGTGTCTTACAATAATACTGGACAATTGTTTCCCCCATGTAATACTAACAGGTGAAAGATATTAAGATTAATCAAACATTTTCAATATTAAATTTTATGTTCATATTTCAGCATTACTCAGTTGAATTTTACTATGGTAGGGTATATATTGGGCTAATATCGCTGTGACTGTATTGTTTGAAACCTGTAATTAATTTAACACTGCATTTTGGGTTCTTATATGGTTTATACTCTATGTAAAACTCATGAGACAATGCATACAATAGCCAAGTCTGAGGACAACAATATGTCTACACTTGAGCCTTTTCAGTTGTACAAAGACAATAGCCTTGTACACAGTATCTACCTCTTATACGTACAAAATAAAAGTAAATATGAAATTATTTTATTTATTATTATTTTTATTTTTTTTTCATTTTTCTTCTTTCAATAATTCTCGTGTCTAGATTGACAAGTGGGTGAATTTTCATGACCATACTCCAGGCTATTTGAAGGATTCAATCACTAAACAAGAGGTGGGGAAATTTGATTACCGGTACCAGTAATCAGATTTTCGGGTAGGTTAGATTAGGATAAGATAGATAAGATAAGACTTTATTTGCTCCTTATGCCGGAAGGCTAATGGCACAGCATGTTAAAACAAATAAATATTTCAAATAAATATATAAAGATTTCCAGGATATACCTATAAGTGGTCGAGGGTAGATGGCCTATCATTTGGCCACAGGGGAGACATATAGTAGATAAACATATACATGTATGGACTACGAGTCTTTCAAATACTCAAAGCATTCGTATACATATCTCGCTACACTGTTTACTACTGCACTGTTAACTATTATAAAGTTAACAGATAGGTCCCATTTGTTAATAAACATACCTAATTTGTTAAGTTTTCTTTGTAGATCTTCTTTATCCAGTGACAACAAGACAATATCATCGGCATAGGCCAAACTATGTACAGGCTCATCCCACAGGACTGGGGACTTGTCAGTGTCCAATTCAGTCAATAAATCATTAATATATATATTAAACAGTATTGGGCTTAACACGTTGCCCTGATGGACACCACGTGTAATAGGAAAACTGTCGCTTAGACAGGCTAATGACTTAACTCTAGCATTACTACATGTATACATGGACTTAATAATGCTATAAATGTTACCAGTTATACCGGCTTTCTGCACTTTAAGAAATAAGGCGTCATGCCAAACCGAATCAAAAGCTTTGGAAAAATCGACAAAGCTAGCATATAATTTGTTTTTCCTACCTGTATATTTATCTCTTAAAGTTTTCATAACAAAGATATGATCCGTTGTTCTACAGCCTTTCTTAAATCCTATTTGAGACTTTGATATCAGATCATTTTCTTCTGCAAAATTGATAATTCTCGTGTTGAGAATAGAACAGAACAGCTTCCCTAGGCAGCTGTTGAGTGTTATACCCCGGAAATTATTGGTATCTGATGAACTACCGCTTTTGTGTGTTGAAACAATCAGACCAGTTGACCATGCCTGAGGGAAATGACCAGAGAGCAGGATTCTGTTAAAGAGTACTAATAGAATGTTCTTAATTAATGGGTATGCAGCTTTTACCATTTCGTTACTAATTGAATCATATCCACTGGATTTTCCATTCTTTAAGAGTTTCACGGCATCTGAAATTTCCTTTGCTACTATGGGCAAGTTCAGGTTATCGTCCAAAGGTGGACATGTACTACTGTTTTCCAAATCTGTCAATTCCTCTCTCACTTCATCACTGCCCGACTGCATATTTGCAGGCTTAGAGCTGTAGTAGCATTGGTGTATGCCTCGACTAGCAACACCTACTGCGATATAGGCCTAAAAGATCCCCCATTAAAATCCACCCTCCATTCCAGCCCGAATTCTATGTATGTCTCGTTCGTTCTAAAGCTCAACCCAGTCTGACGATCTCAGAACATGCAACGGGGCATGCCAGTTCTAGGTTCTGGCCCAAACCGGTTTTGAGCAATCTCCTGGCATGTACGATTCATTTCGAGGTAACAGGGCTAGCAGTTTGGATCGTAAAGCTATCCCTGCAACACCCCTCCCCGTTTTCTTTTTGGCGAAGGTGTTACTTCGCCTAGATAGAACCCTTCTCGTCGCAGGGAACCGCCGTTCTAGCGCTGCCAACGATTACTAAAACACGAGACAAAGACGTGAATTCTCCATGTTATATTACATGTGTCAAAATCCGTAACATGCAGTGTACAAAAGTACACTGCGCTCTAAAAATACCCAACTTCAATAAAATGGTAACCATCCCACTAGTCCAGTCTCATTATCAGACTGTCTATAATCGCACCCAAACCCACTAAAAATCTCGTTCCAATGGTCAGTCTCATGGGACCGATCACTTTATTTCTCAAAAATATAATCGGCGGGCCAGCCTACCAGCTTTACGGCCCAAATAAATACAATCGGCCGCATGGGGCTGCTCACTTTAATTCTTGAAAATATACTCTGCAGGCCAGCCTACCAGCTACATGGCCGCAATAAATACGAGAACATTATTCAAACCAGGACTAGTATCTAGACTATAAATTGGCAGGCCAGCCTACCAGCTACATGGCCACAATAAGCACCAGTCCGTCATGAAATCCACCACTGGAACAAGCCTATAAACTACTGGCTATATATTGAGTTCCCCATTCTCCCTCCCCTAATAATTTCAAGGCTCGCATTCGTCAGCAGCCAACAATTTCGAGTGGAAGAGCCCTTCCAGGGCGTACGCACAAAGAGTCAGAAACGTGTGCGCGCACTACACGCCACTGATCCCAGCGTACATACGCTCCCGCAAACGGCTACCCACCAGAGAGAATGTTTGCAGAGGAAACAACCATAATTGCTACACCTCCACAGATATCAAGCTCACACTCACAAAATCGTTGAGCTCAGAACTAGAACAGGGTTGAGACTATAATCGAATAATGACGTATATATTCAGCTATCCTGCCCCAATAAATTATAGCGGGTACTACAAGATATCGGATAGACAACTCTCATCAGGGCTTCATGACGAAGGCATGGGATGAAGAGGGACTAGTCTACCTCAACCCCAGGTCTTCGGCATGGCTACCCGCACTACACATATTCTCATACTGTATCTTCTCCATGTCACTCTATATATTAACTTCACCACATAAACTTCCATGAACGTGCCACATAGCAGAACACACACAGAAAAACCCACAAAGAACACAGTTATACAATCTCAACAGAAGTCACATAAAAACGCGAGTAACGCGTATATCTACCACACAAAATCTTCACACACAGAAATTATCTAATCACACAGCAACCATCGAACCCAGGCGTCCAGCACCCAGTTCCCTCACAAAGATTACTTAAACACACCTAGTTCACCATAACGCACCAAATGCTCCCATAACACACTACACGTATAACGCCGCAGCAAACATCACAATTTCCGAACATCCAACTTTCGAATACACACGAGGGTTCTCCAACACACACCATAATTCAAGAACAATAGTTCCAAAAATACAAATTACATTACACAACACATTACGAACGATTTGGGTCTAGAATTTTATGTATTTTTTTCTTGAATTCCACAATGCCTCAAAAAACATCCTGTACAACAAAACCAAATCAATCCCCAAATAGGATAATTTCACATAGAAAATCAAAACT